>JBBBDQ010001205.1:1017500-1132500 GCA_037127315.1 Ascarosepion bandense
CAACCGTTATCTATTATCCTCCTGATTACTATTTTTCTATTTGTGCTCATTATTAATATTCCTGTTTCTAATTCTTTCACACACTGCAACCCCTTGCATCTTAAAGGCTTTATTACCTGGCTTGGGATGATACAGATTTAAAAAACCTGTTGCCTTATACAGTTAAACGTTCAATGATAACTATGATTCACTGATTATTCCTGGTATTACATAAATAACTTTTTTCAGCTTATCTTTTCATGTTATCAAATTTTGATGTTAATATAACAGTGAAATGGAATAAAAAGTTTGCTAATAGAACGATAAAGTTAAAGCAAGATGGTTACTTAATAGACAAAGGGAACTGGGAAATGTCTTACTAAGCCATGAACTACTAAACAAGACATGATCACCTCTGTAGTGTGGTAGCCGACTACATTCTACACACGTTCTTTTCCGGCGCAGCTGTGAATAAAAAAAAGAGAAAGAACGTCATAACTTAGTGCGTATGCGCAACAGACATCATAGCCAGTCAGTGCAGAGAGGCTTCACTCTGCGTACACAACATCTGTCTCAATACTTTTTGAACAAACCTACGCCTATGGCTTAGCGGTTAGCGACTCCGACTGACATCAAATCGGTCGAGTTTCGATCCCGGCCAGAAATAAGTGGATTTCTAGCCACACTGATGAGCTGTGATACAGCGAAACAGGCTTGTATGTGGATGACGAATATATATATATATATATATATATATCCATATATTCTAAACATATGCCGTTAAATATAACAGACAATGAATGCTTATTGTAATTAATCATTAGCCGTTCTAAATGTCGTATTTTGGTTTTAATTTCAGGTGAATGTAAAGACAAAAATTGTCCAACATTTGGATATTATTTATTATGCGGGTTCTAAGCTTTAGGCTTACATGAGTCATCTTCAGAGAGGTTACAGAGACGTTAGCATAAAGATATGCACCATTAAAGATGATTTTATCTTGTATTGACATAAACTTTGCTATGCAATGATAACAGTCACCGAATAGCAGACGCAGTTTGTGAATTTGTAATGCGGTTCTATGACGTCATATTAGATATATATTAACTGTTATATTTAAGAGTATATGATTAGAACATTACCTGCAGCCTCGATACACACACACACACACACACACACACACACACACACACACATATATATATATATATAGAGAGAGAGAGAGAGAGAGAGAGAGAGAGAGAGAGAGAGAGAGAGAAAATTAATAAAAGTAAAATTTTGTCGCTTAGCTGATTCATGTTACTTTCAGCATTCAAAATCTAAAATTTTGTGGACGGACCTATAAATTAGTTGCTTATATTTCTCAATTTATATACATATATATATATATATATATATATATTCGGATAGAGTATCGGGATAGTATTCCTTAAAAACCTTACATTCCAATATAAAATTACCCAGACAAAATTAAAAGTGACCTGTCCAACACTAAGCAACTCCGCACCCTTCTCCTAATCCAAGGCTGTATCACTATGGCTACAAACTGCCGGCTAAATCGTACTACATTCCCACGACATTCACTTACATATCATATTACCAAAAATAAATCGTTTCCACCATTTAATTTTCATTTAACCTCATCACCAGAAGAAGAACAAAGGTGGTTCCGAAACGCGAAAATTTTTGTATAGTGATGCTTTTATAAACCATTGTAACAAACATTACAATATATATATATATATATATATATATATATATATATATATATATCGTGTTGGGTTGTGATAGATTTTCGCTACAAGATTGTTGTTTTAGCGCAAAGACCTTTATAAATGGGTATAATAAATCGTTAATAGTTTTCGTTTTTAAAAAAAGATACAACGTTGCTCCGATGAGTATTGACATCATAAAAGTATCATCATGAACTTCGATGTTGGTATTAACCTGCTCAGGTAAAGTGACAAATTCTTTGCAATGAATCACTGCCACTGTACATTTGTATAAAATTACCTAGGAGCGATGATATTATCAACAGAAAACGGTGTTCGGGGGTGATTTTTCTCAAAAGCCGTGATTCTGAGTCTGGTTATGCTGATGCCATTTTAGTGTAAAAAAATTATGTGCTAGAAAAAAATTAGTATTGAGTCAAAAATTCCACTTCAAAATGATTTACCACTAATCAGAATTGACTTTGAAAAATGGTAGAATTTGAAAAAACAAGCTTCGTGCGCCTGCCATCGAAAAATATATAGATATTTTTGAGTGCACCTACGTCACTACCAAATGTAACACACAGTCGAGTTTAAGTGGGTTCAACGGCAATATCGTGGAAAAATAGCCCAAAGGCCTTCGGCACTTCACCTGCTGGAAACCCCTCAGGTGCCGAGCAATAAATCCAGTCTGGTGGGGAAGACCACTGGCGTTTCGGTTTAATATATATATATATAAGGTCAATTAACAATTTTTGCATGAAGACAAAACGAATCTAAACTTTGTGGTACTACGTAGCCAAACATCGATTTCGGGCTGCATTCTCTTTTATGTGCCATGTTTAAATAGGACGTAGGCTATCACGGATCCCCACATCTTCGTAGTTCTTAATAAGTTTTGTCTTGTTATTTCTCCCAGCCCTGCTCTGTCAACCATTTGTTCATGCGCATCAAGTATGTTACATGCTGCTTTTCAGTTATCCGCCCGGTAAGTATCAGATTCTCCAAGCCTTCCTTCCTCATTACGTGTTGCAGAAACTTCAACTCTCTCTTCTTACGTATAAGCTTTATATTTGTTTCCATTCTCTCTAAAACCTCCTCATTGCTCACATGCTCAAACTATGTTATCCTCAGTATTCGTCTGTAGAATCATATTTCTGTTGCTACGATTCTTTTTATCATCTTGAGTAGATTGTCCAGCGTTCGTTGCTATATTGGGGACAAAAATCACGCTCAGTACTGTTTTCTTTGTTTCTAAAGAAGTTTTCTGTTTCTGTTTCTTAATATTCAGCTAAGTTTTCGGAATGCATCATTGACTATCGCAATGCGCCGACGAATTCAATTATATTTAAAGATATTGTTCAGCATTCGTTACAATACAAGAGGACAGATATCACGTATCAGTCCACGTGATATCTGTCCTCCTGTACTGCAGCACAAAACTTAATACGAAATATTTGTGACACATTTTTTTAATCAATAATACAAAAGAACACGCTCGCTGTTATGACTATTTTAAAAGTCTTACTCGTTTCAACAAAAGTTTACCACAGCAAATTTCTTTCATTCGGCATTCCTCATTCTTCAACTGACAATTCTGCCACAACCTTTGTTCTATCGACACCATGAAAAACACAACATAAACCTTCGGTGTCTCACTTTATCAAGATCATTTTTTAACATTATGAACTAATGCGTGTCCCCACTTACACATGAACATTTTTAAGGAGACCTTAATTTTTATTCGTTCAGTCAGTGAAGGGCCATATGTGATATAGATTTGAGCGATTATGATTCAAAAGAGATTTGGCTGACCGGGCAGAAGATATTTTCGCAGTAGGTCGCCATTACTTTCTGCGGTAGACTGGTTGCCAACCAAAACTACAAAACCCATTATGTCCAGTTATTTTCCTCATAGATAGAGGAATAATGACGGATTAATACCTTTCTCAAAGGTATTTGTGCGTAAGCGAATGAAAAGAATTGAACTTGAATTTGAACTTGGTTCTCTGATTTCTCGTTTCGAGTCGATATCTACTGTAGCACAGCGCATATCTTTTTGAGCAGATTTTATATATTCTTCTTTTTTTTTTTACATATGAATTAATTTTATCATTTTAAAGGTTATTTTTAGCGCATACTTTTCATTAATAAGACTTCTGAAATACTCAAGCCATTAGTCGAAAATTAATATACTGTTTATGATAAACAGGGCATCTACTCAAATAAAAAATACCTTTAAAAGTTGTAAAAATATGTCATATTAATAAATAAAAAAGACATTGTCATACAGAAAATGTATAAATAAATGAATTATTGGTAAGAGTCGTTTTTTATTGAGCGTATCAGGAGATGACTAATTTTTATTTGTTATTGTTTCTATATAGAATAACGCCCATATTCTTTAATTTTGGGATGGTATAAAATAAATGAATTATTTCAGAAATTAACCACAGAAACAAAGAAAAGACTACTAAACTGGTGTGTAATAAAAGTCCTCTAAAAGAGCAATAGATGCTGAACAATCTCTTCATAGAGGAGGAAAATCAACAGATAAGTGGTACTACAAAAGAATGATTAGAATCCTTTGTACAGAACATATAAGAAACAAGGAAACAAAACATACACTTATGCTTACCATCAGAAAGAGTTGAAATTTCTAGGGCACATGGTAATGAAAGTGATCTTGAAATTGTTACTCGCAGAACATATTGAATTGAAGAGTGACAGAGGAAATAAATGCACAACTTATCTAACGAGCTGAAATGGGTGGCAGAGAGACATGAAAATGTCAAAATTTATTCAGAGCTAAAAAAAAGGCTGAAAATAATCGAGAGCCAAGACGGCAACGTCCCGAAGTGATATGACAAAGAAGAGAAATTGACAAAGAAGAAGAGGAGGAGGAGGAGAAGGGGGAGTAGTAGATGGAAGAGAAGGAGAGAAAAGAAAAAGAGGAGATAGTGAAGGAGAAGTAGAAGATAAAGACGGAGGGGAGAGAGCAGGAGGAAGAGAAGGAAAAAAAAGAAGAAGAGATAGGGGAGAGGAGATGTCGAAAAAAGGAGGAGAGAAGAAATAGGAGGGAGAGAAAGAGAGAAAAAGGAGAAGAGGAAATAAAGGAGAAGTAGTAGAAAAAGAGGAGGGAGAAGTAGAAGGAAGAGAAAGAGAGACCAAGGAGAAGAGAAGTGAACAAGGAGGAGGAGAAGAGGAAAAGGAAGGATAAAGCTCTGAATAAAAGTAAACCAACATGATACGCTTTCATATTTGCAATAAGGTAAATTATGTGTGCAACGACAAGTTTTTTGGAGCAGATGCAAACGAAAAGCAAACTTTTCGAGACAGCTGAGATTTCTGGTACCCGCTATAAGGAAAAAACTTACAAAATCTAATACTCACATAATTGATAGAAGGAAAGTGAGACAGGGAAAAGCAGTGCGAGACATACTTGATAGGCTTGAGCAAGTGGATGACGGAACGAGGTTTTGGCGAGATACTAAGAGGAAAATTAAAAACAACAAGGGATAGGGGTAATTGGAGGTCCGTGATCGCCTATGTCCTGAAAGAACACAGCACAAATAGAAGAAGAAGAAGAAGAAGAAGAAGAAGAAGAAGAAGAAGAAGAATGTATTCATTTTGGTAATGTGTCTGATCAATTTTTCCCATTTTTTAAACTGTCGATGAGATGTAGCCGGTTGCCGACTATAACACTAAGATTTGTAAATAGTGTTCGAATTCTGGATTAATTTTACTTATATGAAATTCTCTAATATTTTTGTAAAATTACAATCTTGTTTTAACTGTCTAGTGACGTAAACAATTTCAGGACACAAAGAAGAGGAAGAAAAGCAATCTTCTTTCCTTAAAGTGCCTTACTCTCCACAGCAGGAGCAGAAGGATGTTTAACATGACAATTGTTTGCCTTGGTTGATGTTAATTTATGATTTTTTTTATTATAGTTTTAGACTTTTGAGATAGTAATGATTTGTCGTTTTATTTGAAGATTTAAATAGAATCTGATAAAATTCGAATAAAGCATCACATTTTGTTGTGTTACGAGAAGTTATGCAGCAAAATCCTCTTTTTATGCGAGAAAAGCATTGATCACACGAAAGATTTCCTAATGATTACGTAGCGCCGTTCATTGGGGTAAGATTAGATATAATGGAATTGACTCACGTTATGTAGCTAACGATTTCGACGAAATAAGCAGGATAAGAATCAGTAACAGGTTTGACGCTATATCGATCCAGTTGTTTCCTTATATTCATATTTTCCCTCAATGATTCTCGTTTATTTTTATCGGAAGTCAAAATGGCGACAATCGAAAGAAATGAAAGAAAAAGAAAGAGAAAAGTGAGAAAAAAAACAACAAAAAGGGCAAATAATCACATGCCACACGTAAAGACATACGTGCAATACAGACGCAATGGCCCACACACACACATAGGCGAAAACATAGTGTATGAAAAAAAATGTACAAATGAAGTGTGCAGATATAAATTAAAATCAAAGAGTATAAGCAGTCAATGGCTGATACCCTCTGACGAGACGACAGAGTGATTCCCGAAGAATCTGTTCACGTAAATCTGAAGGTAACATCTATCAGTTGAGTTTTTTATGCGTTTTTATGTATGTGCCCGCGCGTGTACGTACACACGCATAGGTTTGGGTGAAACAAACAAAATTTTTGGTAACACTTGCAAATGCAATTCCACCAACACAAATTGCGCCAAATGAAACAACAAAAATAAATAAACAACAAAACAATAAACAAGGAGACAAAAACAAAGCAAAAATAGCAAAATGCAAAACAAGAAAGGGAAAAGAAAAATAATCAAACAGAAATAGATAACTGTCTATAGGGCAGGTTGATTTTATTTTATTTTTTGTAGAAAATAGCATAGCAATCAGTAAAAATGCTGCCGATTGATGTTCTAAGTTTTAAAAAAAATGTAAGGATTAGAACTTTTACAAATTCTTAAGGATTTAGTTTTAAAGATCATCTGAACAATGTACTTAATTTCATCCATTTTTGTTTTTTTATTGCATACAAACATACATCTAAATTTTGATATTTCAAAAATAAAAGTATAATTCTGATTATGAATCACTATAAGCACAATATGCATTTTTATTGTGTTCAATAAGTAAAAGCTATGTAAAATGGGGCAAAAATTACAAAATCTACTCAGTGATTCGATTTATTAAATCATGTTAGATACTAATTCATAAAAACAAAATGATTTAAATTTGCATTGTATACTGAAGATCACGCTGAAACTATTTCACAGTATAACATATCATAAAGCTAAATTAATTTTTCGATTGAAGTAAATGAAGGTCCTATTTAATGGGTCCTGGGCATGACAGTAAACTGCATCCGGCAGCAAGGCCTCTGATTGGGAAGTTGTGAGGTGCATGGAACCATCTCTTAATTGCTGGTGTTTCAAAGTTTACCCTGACACGGAATGGTAGCACCTGTTAGGGTCCAGCTATGGGCAAATAGATAACCTCCAAACTAGTGTGAAAACACTATGAAAGTATAGAAATACACTTTTATAGAAATATATACATAAAAATAGGCTTTTATAGAAAAATATGCATTTTTTAAGGAAAAATATTACCAACAATATATATTTGAAGAAAAAATTTTTACCATAAAACATTTTTGAAGGAAAAAAACTAGTCTCAGGAAAACATTTTTGAATAAAAACTAGAAGACATTTTCAGTTTTCTAAAATAAAAAAGAATAAAAACAAGAAAAATTCATTAGAATCAACTAAATCATCTTTCTCACTATAACCAAACATTTAAAAAATATCTACTTTTTTAGCTTTTAATAACCAACAGAGGTTGATATGCCGTTAAACAAAACTCAAAATCTATTTGATGGCACACTGGTTTAGAAATAATTTGCTTTTGTCATGCATCTCCATGTTCAATTTGTAAAGCTGTAGTAAATTATCAATTTTATAAGGTTGTCCTATATGGCTACCACTGATACACCGGAATGAAATAGCAATGCTACGATTTTGATCGTAAATTTATTCTTAAAAGTAGTTTCCTTAAAAAACGGTAATGATTTGGAAAAAAAAATAATCTCTTTATTTATCCTGTTAAGCACCGACTTTTAAATTGAGTGTAATACCACGCTTCCAAATCAACCCGCTCTACTATACAATAATCCAATAGTCTCCATACCCAAGTTTAATAGGAAATCTGATTTTTGCCATAAACTTGGAATTTTGCTAATAATTGAGGCAAGGAATGACTTGTTAGTTCTAACGCTTCTAAAATGAAGCAACTCTTTATTAATCATTTGAGAGAATCTTGTACGCCTTCAATCAGCTTAACGTTTTCAGGTGACATGAAGTGAGATGTTTCTAGTGAATTAATTTCTGTGTCTGCAACTAAGAAAGTAATTTTACCGTGTTGTGCTAGACAATTCTTCTCGCAAGAAACTATCTTACATATTTATAAGTAAATGTTTTGTTCATACTTTGAATATTGTTGCTACGTATAGTTTGATGCGCCTGCTATATATTTCGAGATTCTAGATAATATCTCAAATAATGTGCTACGTCATTGGTTCTCTCTGGATATCGCGGCTTTAGTCACTTTCCCACTGATGTAAAGTAACTTCCCTGGGCTTTTTTTATCAATATTTTTATGGTAATTGTTCTGATAATTATTCCTCTCCGATATCGAGACTGATGAATTTAAACGTAGTACTGGATTGGCGGCAAGGTCTCATAATTTTAAAGTTGAAATGGATAGATGTAACAGTATGTTCTTTGTTAACTTTTTCATGTCTCGCACTTCTCACTTATAGAAATCTCTTCCGGCTTCTTGGTTTCCAGTCTAGTTTAATTTTCAAAAATGTCAATGAGGTATCAACAGCTATCTTTTGTCTTTTGAGTTTATTTTTTCTTCTTGATAATGTTTTTTATCTTTCACACATAGTGACCCACAGCATCTTAGTAGCTTTGTTGCATTATTTGGAGCAAAATGATGAAAAAAAAAGGACAGACTAGTAACCAAAACCAACGGCATCAAACAAAAGAATTCTAATCGCTACTGTGAGATTCTCACAAATTGAACCTCAATCAACAAGAACCTAACTTAAGTTTAAGTTCTTGGCATTAAAGTCACAGCTGGAATTAGGACTGAGTCTCTGCAGTTAGTAAGGCTATATATATATATATATATATAAAACACGACCGCTGGCTGAGTCCAGCCATCCTGACTGACCTTTAGTCGATTCCGCCCACGTTGTGTTTGTGTTATGGTGCCCTCCTAAAAGGAATAGACTATTCTTCTTTTTATATATGATTACCTGCGTGACTCCCGGAGATCAGTGAACGAAGGCAGTCAAGTACAGCAGTTAACTAGAGAAGTTAACAAAAGCAGATAGCGAAAGCAATTAATGGAGCAGTTAACAGCAGTTGACGACAGCCACTACGCAGCGGAATGATACCTTCAGACTTATTTATTTCTATATTACTTATTATTAACACTTTTACAAAATATCTTGTTTCTTATTATACTAATAAACTGTTTTGTACCTACATTCTTTTTCCGTGACTTGCTTCCGACCAAACTAGTCATGACAATTTTGTTAATCTCGGTTTGTTAATCTCGGATCGTCCAAAGCATGATCACGTGTTATCACCCGACTAGATTAGATACAGACATGCGTAAGAATAGTATACAATGAAAAAAAATTTAAGACTACCACGCCACGGTGTAGTTATATATATATATATATATATATATATATATATATATATATTGATTGTTTAATACTTAGTTTTTGGAGTTTAGTTTAGACCAGTACACATTTGTATTAAAAAGTGTTCGATACAATTATATTGTAGAACTTTTGAATATTTTCTATTTTTAAACGAGTTATTTCGCTGAAGACACCACTCATGGTAGAAGCCTGAGTAGCGAAATAACTCGTTTAAAAAATTATACATATATATATATATATCAAATAGTTAGAAAATTACAAACGAGTGAAAGCAAAGAGACGCAAAAATATCAGTTGGCTGGTATTTCAGTAGCACGTTAATATTCGTGATCTATTATCTCCACGGGATGATGATTTATTCAAATTGCAGCTCGTTGAATTTGGACGGACAGTCTCTCACAATATCTCTGAAAGCAGGCTATTTCAGCTGCTCTGCATCAATTCATCGCTAACCCCTGTCTCACTGAATTTTTTTTTCCACCCCAGTTGTATTAAAAAGGCACAAAACCGGGGTGTTGAATTTAGGTACGGGATTTCTATTTCCTCCTCCCTATATATGATTTACTATCTTGACATGTAAGTAATGTCATTTAAACATTTCTACTTTCGATGGAAGGGGAGAAAACTCACTATCGGTTATTGTTTGCCTAGTCCCATCAGCTGTCCTGCTAATCAGTAAACAGGAAATCCTCAAGGCAGTATTTTGACTTAGGGGCACATATCGTCAAAACACATTGACAAAACTTTTGTCTAACTAGCTTTGATAAATTCGCTTACTTCTTCCGAAAAATAATTTTGCCCTCATTGTATCTTGGAATCTGCATTTTCCACTTTTTATCATTTTGGCTACTTTTCCTGACTAAAATAATTGCATTCTCCAGTTTTAGAGATATCTCTTCTCATTTTGAAATTCACTTAAAATTAATATCAGAAAAATAGTGTTATTTTTTTTTTATATGTATATGTTTCATTAAAAAGTTCCGACATGGTATTATCACTAAATTTTTATATAATTTTTTTCATGTGTTCGTATAAATTTTTCTTTTCGGAACTCAAATTATATAAGAATTGTCAGAAGTTTTTATACTTCCGAGCGTTTCGTTTATACTTTTAGCCATTATCAAGAATCAATTTTATTTTACTTGTAAATAAACATGTGTAAAATTTATGCATTTAGAGTCTTGTGTATGTTAAGCATCTATGCTCAAAAGTACAAAAAACTTTGGATAATTCTTATATAATTTGAGTTCCGAAAAGAAAACAATTGTACGAACACAAGAAAAAAGTTATATAAAAAATTTAATAAATTTTCTGTTATTTTTAATGAAACGGGTTTAAAAGAGAGATTGTTGCCAAATTACAAAATATATATATATATATATATATATATATACTAGCAGTATAGCCCGGCGTTGCTCGAATGTAATGAAAGCTTTAAAAGTAATCCATGGTCCTGGAGCTCAGACTCTTTGGACGTTGGCACGAAAGACTTTAAAAGCAATAGGTGTTTCCAGTTAAAGCGAAACCGTAGACTGAAAGAAAAATGAATGGATGTCAGTCAAATTTTGATTTCTTGGTATTGATATCAAATTAGTTTTTTCGTTGTAAACTGAATTTTGTATGCTAAATAAGTCCTCTGAGTAAATGGTATCATGGCTGAGACTGAGAACTACAATAATACCAACTTACATCCAAACCCGAAGCAAAAACTAAAATAAATAGGCTGAAAATAATACAGACACACAGGCAGATAAACAGACACACACATAAGCATATATATATATATATATATATATATATATATATATATATTATCGATATTCTGTACTATTGTAAAAACTGCAACCTTGAAACTTCTGAATATCGTTTTTTATGTCTTTGTCTATGAGCGTATCAAATTTGCTTAAAATCGGACGACTCTTTCTATAACCCGATTTTTTCGGTTACGATTTTCGATAATCATCGGGGGTACCTCAACACAAAACCTAGATAAGAACACCCGCAGATGCTTATGATACAACTGAGTAAATTTTCAAGAAAATCGGTTCAGCCGTTTCGGAGTCTATAGGTAACGGATACACACACACACACACACACAGAGAGAGAGAGACAAAGTTCCATTTATAAATAAGTTTATATAGTGTCTCATAAACACATACATACATAAATGCACGCAAATATAAACACACACAGAGACACACACACACATGTATATATATATATATATATATATATATATGGATATGAAAATAAAGTCAAGAGGAAAACTATATTTTCCTCGCCTACGCCTTTTGTCACGTGACAAACTTTATCAAGAAAAGAGTTTAAATAATTTTTATTTTAGATATTGTATCTATAAAGAAATAGCGTTGGCTATTTGAAAAAAACACTCATAAATATTCATAAGATTAACTGAAAATATTAAGCATTTAAAAAACCTCAGA
The DNA here is from genome assembly GCA_037127315.1 of Ascarosepion bandense. Lineage (NCBI taxonomy): Eukaryota > Metazoa > Mollusca > Cephalopoda > Sepiida > Sepiidae > Ascarosepion > Ascarosepion bandense. Next base: position 1,029,386 of record JBBBDQ010001205.1, read on the forward strand.
TTTCATGTACGAAGAGAATTTTATCTTTTTATGTTCACTATAATTTTATATTATGTGATGTTAAAAACCGATGAAAATTAACCGTTTTCTTTATACTTTAGTTGTGTATGTTAGTCTTGGAAAGTATTGTTTCCATTAAGTAAGGTGAGATTAGGGAAAAAACCGGGGCCTAGATTAATATTTTGATAATATTTGATGGCGGCATACTCGAGAACTTTCTTTCTGGGTAAAATTTTCCTGTTGTGATGAATACAGCATTTTTAGATAGAAATTGTGGTCGAATTTATTTCTGACTAGTGCATTATTTAATCATTATTTATGAGATTTTTTATCTGTGTTCATGGAGACATTTTTAAAAAATTTTCTGCATGCTTAACCCAATGTACTATAAGGGACAGTTTTGGTAACTTATATATATATATATATATATATATATATATATATAAGTGTGTGTGTGTATGTGTGTGCACGTGTGCGCATATAAACAGATCGAAGTAAGTCGGCAAGGAGAACAAATAGACAAATAAAAAGAAAGAATAGATAGATAGAGAGAGAGAGAGAGAGAACGAGAGAGGCTGGGATAGAAATTAATAGTTGTTGAAAAATGTGGAAACGTACACGCACTTACGCGCACGTACATATACATAGATGCATATATATATCCATGTGTGTGTATATATATATATATATATATATATATATATATATATATATAAATGTTTGTGTGTGTGTGTGTGTGTGTGTGTGTGTGTCTTTAGGCTGCAAATTTTGTTTTATAGACATGTCAGATTAAATAAATTACAAACATTGTCTCTGCTTATTTTTAATAAAATCCCTTCATACTCACGGATAATCTTTTGCGTATTATAATTGAAAAATCTCAGAAATGAGCAGTAATGTTGACAAATGTTATTATCATTCATCTTTCAAGGTACCCAAGTACTTTCAATTTCTTTCCGAGATCATCTTCAGTTATGGTTTCAAAACTCTTTTGCTAAAAACTACTGTAAATTTTATTCCACTTCAAATATATCGGTTGACAAATTACTAGCGTTCATTAGAATGTGAAAATTATCCAATATATATATATATATATATATATATATACACGTCTTTATTGCTCTACTTTCCTATTGAGGGCTTTATTGTTAGGGTTTTTGTCTTGTTTTTTTTTTCTTTCCTACGAGTATTTGACTTTTTGTTCATGTACTTTGTCTATTTCTTTTTTTACTTCCTCTCATTTTGCCTCCGAGTTCGTCCTCGGTGGGTTGTTCAAGACGATTTAAATTATAGCTTAATTAGTACTAGTTTTGGCAGAGTTAGTTCTGATACTATTGGTATTGTAATTACTATAGTTATTATATATATATATATATATATGTGGACATTCATCTGTATATATGCATACATTCATCTGTATGTAGGTCAAATAAAAGTTATCAAGAACGGATGCTCTTCTGTATAATTTTGTGTTTAATTTTCATTAAAGTTCTTCCCGATAGCATCAGCCCTCAACTTGATATCTATATTGGTGATGCAACCGTTCACTGTTAATTCGTCAGTAAGTCCGATCAGTCCGATAAGGTGTAATTGGTAGCTGGTGTCAAAAACGACTCTAAGCCTTTTGTTAACTGGGGCAAAGGATGGTTTATTAATTCTAATATCTCCAAAACTAAACTGCTCTGTAATAATCTTCTTGCTTCAGCATGGCCGACATTAACCAACAGGAGAGTGACTAGTTTCACCTTCCTGGATTAATATTCACGGCGACATGAAGCGGAAAGTCTATATTGGATCCAATGCTAAATAAGCTGCGAAAATCAGCAATATTATCCCTTACAGTACATTGGTCCTAACTATGCGGCTCGGATACACTGAATTCACCACCGTCGTAAGGTTGCCATTCTATGTCTTTTCTAGAAATATCTTCTTGCTAATTGTTCGGATGAGCTCTTCGCTATCGTGCCTATCAGTCAGTTAAGTGGCATACGTGAGACACACTTGGGCGATCATGTCTCCAAAAAGACATGATTGACTTGGCAGAAGATTATCCCGTACTAGGTAATCATTATTTTCTGCAGTAGACTGGTTACCCGCCAAGGCTACAGAACCCAATCTGTCTTGTTATTTAGCCCATAACTGAAAGAGAAGAGTATTTGCGCGTAAGAGAATGCAAGAAATTTAACTGGCATCGGCTCCACGATTTCTCGTTCCGATTCGATATTCACTGCACCACAAAGCACCATCGTACCAATGAATTTAAGCGCAATACTAGACTGGCGTCGAGATCTCATTAATTTACACTTAGATGTAACCGTTAATTCTATGATAACAATTTAATTTCTTACTTATTTAACTATGTTCCGGCTGCATACTTTAATCTACAAAATTTTAAATGCAATTTCAACAGTTATCTATTGTCCTCTGGACTAATTCTTTATTGTACTCGCACTTTTTAATATTTTTGTTTTCTAACTCTTCCACACCCAGTAACTTTATGTGTCTTTATGGCTTTACGACCTTGCATGGAGTGAACCGGATAAAAAATAGATGTATAGATTAAGGTGCATAGGTAGAGCTATATAAAAACAGAAAGAAATAAAGAAAAAAATATGGGTAGATATTAAGACGGAATGTGTGACACTGAGATCCGAAGGTGAATCGGCATGACTAATGATGCATTCCGTAAAGCTGAGCAGAGTATTGAGAGACAGGAAAATTTCGTCAGAAACAAAAAAGAGACTATTGGATTGTCATGCGACGTTACTCGTTCTATATAGCAGTGAATGCTGGACAATTTCATCAAAGATGAAGCAACTGAAATTTGGTTCTACAGAAGGATACTGAGGATACCATGAACTGAAGAAGTGAGCAACAACGAGGCTTTTGAGAGGAAGGAAACGAGAAGGAAACTGATACTTAACATCGGGTAAAGGCAGCTGAAGTTTCTGAGGCAAGTGCTAAGGAAGAAGGGCTTGGAGAATCTGATAGTCACACGACATTGATGAAAGAAAAACAGAGGAATCAATGCATGACATACTTCATGAGTTTGAGGAAATGGATAGCAAATCAGGGTTTGGTACGGATAACTAGAGAAAGAATATAAAGAAGGGATAGAGAGATATGGAAAGCAATGAATCTACGTCCTAAAAAAGAAGAAAATATTATTAACTGACGTAAAATGTGGCGGATGATTATCAAACACCCTACAAATATATCTCTACTCAGTATGTGTACGTGTGTGTGTATGCGTGCGTGCTCATACGTGTGTGTGTCTTGCATGTATGTGTGCGTGTATGTAAGTATCTATGTATGTATGTATACTATGGGCGCGTGGCCGAGTGGTTGAAACGCACGCCATGAACTCGAGTTCGAATCTCACCATAGCCGATTTGTGTGGGAGATGACTTTTTGATGTTACCGGTCTGGAGGATACGTTCTCCTCAAGCGACACCTTTGGAAAGTGTCTGAAAACTATATCACGGCTTGACCCAAGCCTTTTGAGTGCATTTGGATAGACACATCTTTGAGGGGACGTTGATGGTTGCGCTAGTTCAAATTCTCAGGTCATTGTGACCAAGGGTTTGAGCGTCCTGGTCTTGTTCAGACTGACGTTCAGATTGTTGTGATCACTATTTCCCGGAAACTGTAACTAAGGTCCGCTAAGCATAGTTGCAGTATAAACCACAGGTTGGCTCTGTGGGTGTTATACAAATACAAGCGTGTCTGAACAAGCGTTTGCAATTGGGATTTGCTAGCCGCCCTGCTAAATGGGCGTCCTCGAATACGAATGTGCATTATTATTATTATTATTATTATTATTATTATTATTATTATTATGATAGATAGATAGATAGATAGATAGATAGATAGATAGATAGAGAGAGATAGATAGATAGATAGATAGATAGATATTTTTTGGCTCTTCCAAAAAATTTTCTCCCAAATTACAATGTTTGGTCCGCCTGTCAGATTTTAGGAAACCCTTCACGAATGAAACATTCCAGCATCCCCTCCTGACCATAAAATGAGTGTAAACATTAACGTAAATGCAATTTAGAAAATAACATACGCTTATGTGTGTTCCCTATCACCGCACTCTCCCCTGTAATATATATATATATATATATATATATATATATATATATATATATATATAGCTGAATAATTTATTTTTATGCATTCTGAGTCATGAAATAAACAGATATATTCAAATCACTTTTTTTTTTCATTTTTGCATTTCTACCATGTTTTTCTAGGCTTTCTTTGCACCCCAAGGCTTATCTTCCCATTTTGAAAATCATATAAAACTATTTATGAAGCCGTGGTTGAAAAGACTCTTCATTATATTATCAGAATAATGCAAAAACCAAGTTTGCACAAATCTCGATAATATGAAAGATTGAAAGATAACATCTAATGCTTTCGCAGACAGCGCATGCGTGGGTCACTATGCGTGAGGTCTTTGAATATTTATATGATAAATACTGCAATGCGTGTACTAGAAATGACTTTAATTTTATTTACTTCTAATTTATTTACGTTTTTTATTATTATTATCTTGCGTGTTATCTATTATGGATAGTGAATAAGGGAAATATAATATTTCTGCTAACGTGTGTTTATGTCTAATATTCTCTGATATTATGCAGAAAAATGAATAAGTATGGAACTATATGCTTGCATTATTCGACATACATATGTATCTCTACGCTACCTTGGACTAGTTCAAACTTTCAGTTTTCAAGTGAATATCAAGAATCATATCTACTACTGAATCATATCTACTACTGGTTCTTAAAAATGATTGAGAAGGTCGAAACTTTTTGTCTCAATTGCTATTGAATACAAACTCACGTTTGTATATCTAGTGACTGATTACATTTCAAGTGACTCATTACTCACACACATAATATATATATATATATATATATATATACACATAATATATATATATATATATATATATAGAGAGAGAGAGAGAGAGAGAGAGTTTACATGGTATATATATATATGTATATAGTGTATATATAAAGAAACTTATGCTTGGCATCAGGAAAAGACAGCTGAGTTTTCTGGGAAAAGTAATGAGGAAAGAGGACTTGGAGAATTTGATACTCACAGGATGAACAGAGGGAAAGAGAAACAGGGGTAAGTTGAAATCTATGTTCATCTGCGCCATGTAAGAACACGGCACATATAGAAGAAGGAGGAGGAGGAGAAAACATGCTTACAATCAGAATTATAAAGGTGTAATATATAAGATGCATAATGAGGAAGGAATGTATTGAAAATTTAACACGCCAATATCATAATGAAAGCAATGAATGCAACAGAGAGTGAAATACTTAACTAGTAGTAGTGATTCGATGCCAAATGTAAAAGCAAGATGATAAAGGAAATAGAGGTAACTGGGGAAAAAATACAAGAAGTAGTGTAGGTCTATGATTGGGCAAGTCTTGAAAAACGTGACATGCAAAGGAATAATAATGCACAAGACAATATGTATGGCTATCAGTAAAAGTAACAACTCTTGATGTGGACAACAAATCTGAATGAATCATGTACAATATTTAAATATCTACAAAGTATCTTAATAGAGGTCAGAAAATGCGACACTGAACTTGTAATAGAGTAAAACATGCCTTTCAGAAACAAGCAAACTATTAAGAGATAAGAAAATTAAATTAGAAGTAAAGAAAATTTTACCGAGCTGTAATTTAATATATGTTCTTCTATAAGACATTGAATGAGGGCCAAATTCTTCACAGAAGCGGAGACTTGAGGAAACAGAAATGTAGTTCTAAAGACAGATTTTGAAAATTTCATGGACTGAATATTTCTGGGAACTGGAAAAATAATACAAACTCATACATAAAATCAGAAGAAAAAAAATTGGAGTATCTAGAGCATGTAAAAGGGTTTGGAGAATTTGGCACTGACAAAAAAACATACTAAAGGCACAAAAAAACATAAGGAAACAAAAATGATATACCTAAAGAATTTGTGAAATTATTTTGGTAGAAAGAAATACAAGAAATTAAGCCATAAAGAGCTTCTGAACACAGGAATTTGTGGAGAGTCATGATTGCCCACATCATCAGGCTACACGAAACAAGGAAGAAGACTTGAAAGAAAAGCAATGCAAAGGAAAGAAGAGGAAGAAGAAATGGAAGAAGAATACGAAATAGAAGAAGAAGAAAAATTGGAAAGAGAATACAAAAAGAAGTGGAAGAAGAATACGAAACAGAAAAAGAAAGATGAGAAGAAGAAGTGGAAAAAGAATACAAAATAGAAGAAGAAGAAGAACGCGAAATAGAAGAAGAAAAAGAAAACAAAAAGATAAAGAAGTGGAAGAAGACAACGAAAAAGAAGAAGAAAATGAAGTGGGAAAAGAATACGAAATAGAAGAAGAAAAAGAAGAAGAAGAAAAAGAAGTGGAAGAAGAACACGAAATAGAAGAAGAAAAAGAAGACAAAGAAGATAAAGAAGTGGAAGAAGACAACGAAAAAGAAGAAGAAGAAAATGATGTGGGAAAAGAATACGAAATAGAAGAAGAAAAAGAAGAAGAATACGAAACAGAAGAAGAAGAAAAAGAAAAAGAAGAAGAAATAGAAGAAGAAAACGAAATAGAAGTATAAGAAGAAGTGGAAGAACACAAAATAGAAGAAGAAAAAGAAGATAAAGAAGTGGAAAAAGAATACGACAAGAAGAAGAAGTGGAAGATTAATACGAAATAGAAGAAGAAGAAAAAGAAAAAGAAGAAGAAATAGAAGAAGAAAACGAAATAGAAGTATAAGAAGAAGTGGAAGAACACAAAATAGAAGAAGAAAAAGAAGATAAAGAAGTGGAAAAAGAATACGAAAAAGAAGAAGAAGTGGAAGATTAATACGAAATAGAAGAAGAAGAAGAAGAAGAAGAAGAAGAAGAAGAAGAAGATGACGACGACGAAGAAGAAGAAAAAGACAAAAAAAGGTAGTAGTAACAATAGAAGGAATGTAAAATAAGATTATTAAAAGAGTAAGCTTAGATATTAATTTGATGAAGACTAATGATAAAAGAACATTGAATAAGCGATCAAGCGAGCACATCGTTGTGCGTGTGTGAATAACGCACAGTTCTTATTTTAATAAGAAAATAAACATTAACAAAAGTTAAAAAGAAAAATAATCCCAAAATAAAACTTCAATAATCGTTAGGATTGCGGCGTTTGAGGTTGAAAGAAAATGTCCAAAAATATTACAAAATAAAAATCATTAAATACTTACAGTTTTCGGGGATAATAAATTTCGTTTAGATTTTTATTTATTTATATATATATTTATTTATTACTCTTCGAGACGTAGAAGAAGCTAGACAAAATAGCCGCGAGGGGATATGGGAGGAGGAACAGATCAAGAACTTAGGATTTAAGGAACGGGTCGAGTTTGTAGTTGTGTTCTGCCGAATTTATTTATGTGAATAGTCTTAGGTGCGTGAGATGGATGTAAATATTTGGTTGTGGAGGGGGTTAGCGGTGCGAAGAGAAGAAAGACATTTTTTTTTCAAGTCAGAGAAAGAATAATGATAAAGATCATTGCCTGTTGTTTATGATAGACTTATAAAGACCCAATATGACGATAGAATTTTTTTATGCGCTTATTTTTGGTAGGAGTAATTTGTGTGGTTTCGTTATCTTGATTTGGTCGCTGCTCTCTCTTCTTGCTTTTTTTTATATTTATATTTCTTTGATAATACAATTTTTTTCTTTAGGAAGTAGGCATTTTCCCATTCTTTTTTATTTATTAGGCAAAATATTAAACGTGTGTCGTGTAATCTTTAATAGTGAAACTGCCATACACTACATTCTGTTGTTCCACGGGAGCAAAAAAAAAAAATTACATGAAAAAAATATGTGGATTTGCTAGAGAAGTGAAATCATTTTTGAACAGGAAGGTTACAAAGATATGTCTCCCTGAAAATGATGCTTCCTATGTTATTTTATAGGTGGTTTTGATGGCATTGTAGCAGAGGTCCAGATATTTTGAGTCTGAATTATTTTATTGAGTGCCGTGTTCTTCAGGACGTGGGCGGTCATAGCTCTCCATGATTTCTGATTCCACCGAGCAACCTTTATCCATTTGCCATTTCTACCAACCTCCTTGATAGCTTACTGACTTCTCATGTCCCTCCTACCTTCGATATGTCCTGTGATTATCGAATTCTCAAAACCGTCTTTCTTTGCTAGATATCTAAAAAATATCAGCTGTCTCTATGGTTGTCAGTAAAAGAGAAAAAAAAGAAGTCAAGAAGTTTAAATCTCTGGGTAGATTTCCTAATAGGATGGAAATGTAACACCGAAATCCCTGGGTGGATTGGAAGAGTAAAGATGTCTTTCAAAAGCTAAGAAAACTACTAAGAATGAGGAAAAAAACAAAGAAAAGAATGCTGAGCTACTGTGTAATATCAATCCCCCTACACGACGGGGAATGCTAGACATTTCCCTAACAAATAAAGAGAAGATTTTAGGCAGCATTAATGTGGATCCTCAAAAAGATGCTGAGAATAATATAGACACAAAGAATAAATTTTAATGAAAATGAAAACCAAAAGACAGACTAGAAAAGAGCCAACTGAAATTTCATAAACATATAATGAAGAAAGAGGGCTTGAAGAATCTGATACTCACAGGAAATATTGAACGTAAAAGGGATAGGGGAATGAAGTGTGTCATCTACCTGCTAAATCAATGAATGTGAATAGATGGCGCAACGGGATGTCGGAGTGATGTCACAAAGACAAATGATACTAAACGCTACAAAGCTGGAATCGGCAACCTACGGCACGCGTACCACATATGGTACGCCAAGCAATATCCAATGGCACGATTTCTTAAACGAAGGAATTCTCTGGAAGACGAAAATTTAGAAAAGTCTGCTGCTCTTCTCAACTGTTGGACATCCGTCCCAAGATCTTTCATCTTTTTAAAGAAAATTGCTTTTGCTTTTCTTTCGGCTTTTGGTTCAATTTATTCCTAGGAGCAAATATTCTCTCACCTGAAAGCAGTGTTAAGTCCTCAACGAATTTGCCTAACATCTGAACATTTAGAAAATTGTGTAAAACTCAAAGTAACAAAATATGTAGCCGATATTGAGCAATTGGCTAAAACTATGCAAGGGCAAGGTTCCCATTAATAATAAAAAGTAAATGAAAAATCTTTTAGAAACAGTTTATTTTTATTAACGTGGTTAACATATTATTGTATATATTACTATACAAAATATATTTTAGGTCAGGTATATTAACCTTGACTTGTATAAAAATGCATACACTGTTGGCACACTGAATAATTTTAAAATGCTAATTTTAAAATAGCAATAGAATTTAATTGTATGTGAGTTAATAAGTATTCATTTTTGGCGTTGTTGCTATGGTTTTGAATTAAGAGCAGTCCTTCCACTGGACAGTCTAAGATCCAACGCTAGAGAGCACTGTTATTAATACCAAAGCAGGAGTGTTAATATTCGAATTCATGTTTTCCTTAGTGGAAAACTGAATGCAACTAAGGAGAATGAAACTTGAACTCCGCTCGCCTAATCCACTGCCCATATCGATTATTGTTGCATTAAGCTTCTTTGTACCGTGTTCCTTCAGAGCATAAACGATCTTAGATCTTAGTACAATTTACGCACATTTCAAACCTGACCACACTAACCTAAATATACCCACAGAAAAAGAACATATACCAATATTCACCCAATCATCACAAAGTCCGTCCCCAAACGTAAACAAGAATTAACCTACAGATGAGGAAATTCTTCTTCATCTTTATATATATATATATATATATATATATATATATATATATATATATGTTGTAGGAAATCATGGCTCTCCATAATTTTCTATCCCTTGTAGATTGTAATCAATTTTGTCTTTTTTGTGATTTCTCTTAAACCTTGTTCCATTTACTAAAGCTCATTATACTTTTAGTAGTGTTCATTCGAGACGTTGGCGATCATAATTTTTCAATTCTTTGTAGCGTATAATTAATTTTGTCTTGTTATTTCTCCTAGACTTTGTTCCGCCATCCATTTACTCAAGCTCATTAAGTAGGTTATGAGATGTTTTTCTCTGTCCACTTTACTGTTCTATGGCAATGTTAATAATATCTAATGAATTATAAATTATCAGTAAATGTTGAGGTTGAACTTTTAAAAATAGCTTACTTTCTTCTCATATTGAATAATGAAGTTTCTCTATTTTATGAAAGAAGTTTGGAATAAAAATGCATCCCAAAAAAGTGAGATTTATCACGCATTAAGGTACTTTGAAAAAAGAGAGGTAGCCGTGAAAACCCTCACACGTACTCAGTTAGGTACATCATGGTGAAAATAGTAATGAGCTTTATATTAACTACACGCACGTCGTTAAAATGTCCTTATGATCTAGTTTGGTTTTTGTTCTGGTAAAGAATGCAATTATCGCATATATGTCAACCAAATAAATTGCTTACAACTCTAATAAAAAAAAAACTGTATACCTACTATTGGATGTGTTTGTGATGCAGTGGATATCGGCTCAAAACAAAAAATTGGAAATCCGAGTTCGAGTCCCGAGTCGAATTCTTTGCACTTACTTACATGCAAATACTTTTGGGAAGGTTTTTTTTTAATCGTTTCTCCCCAAGTAAGGCAGTACTGCCACTGGTGACTAGGAGCCTACATAAGAGGAGAGTGAAAGAAGACCGGAGAGAAAGAGGAACCGGTCGCAGGGGGTGTCAGAGAATGGGTAAGAGAATGATAGGAATACTGGTGTGAAGAGAGTTACGTGAGAGTAAAGTGAACAGGGAAAATAACAAGCTGCAGGGGTTTGGGGGAAAGGATAAGAGCAGGATGGGAGTCAAGTGGATAAGATATGGCAATTGGCGTTGCATTTAAACTCTTGGAGGTTTTAGCACGAGAAGTGCGAGAAAAGCAGCTGAGGGGTAGAAGTGTGGCTGCATTTGGTTGTCTTGTCTGTAAATGGGTGGGAACCTGTTACCCGTCTAATTGCTCGAATAATAATTCGTTGCTTCTTCCTCTACATATAGGTCAAACAGATTGGGTTCTATAGCCTTGGTTGGCAACCAGTCTAACGCAAAAGTAACGGCAACCTATTGCAGGAAAACCTTCTGCCCAGTCAGCCATGTTTCAAAAGAGTCATGATCGCCGATGGAAGTCTCATGTATGACACTTAAATGAATGATACCTACTTTGTCGACCTCACGGAAGTATATGACTAGATCAGTAGAGACTTCCTCTTCTCATTGTTTTAAAAGAAAGATTTTATAAATTTCAAACGAATAAATACTGGATGCTTAGTCAAACTGACGGAGTAAGTATAGAAAACCTTTTTGGTCAATACTTCTTTGAATTTTACATGCCCCCACGTAGAAATAACAGCTTTTAAAATAGTTAACACACCGACATCCGTTATACAGATGATATTTTCATTTTAGCTGAGAACAAAAACGAAATTGATAATCATAAAACATCTGAAAAAAAATTTCTCCTCTACTTAACATTTTAACTTAACCAAAAAAATAAACTTTCGTTTTTAGATATACTGGTGAAGTCTCATAACAATACGTTAATTACTTCACTATATAAAAAATCAACCAGTACAAATTATTTTAAGTATTTTTTTAGTATGGTTACACTTAAGTGTAACTATACTAAAAATACCAATTAGGTTAAAAAAAAAAACATGGATGAAAACACCATAATTTGTTTTAATTTGAAAAATTGAGCATTCAAAAATTCGATTTGGTGCCATTCGCTACTTAAGCCATAGGCGCATGGAATCAGAGAAGGGAAATTTTAACGTGTTGTATATAAGCAGTGTATCCACACACCAGTCACTGAAAGAACTCAATTCGTTCCTGAAGAGTAATGCATATATCGCAGAAGTGGAAACTTTTTTTAAATGTTTCTTCTCCAGAGAAAAACGCCATAATTTGTTTTATTTTTAAAAATAGTGCGTTCAAAAATTCCCTGCCACGTGAGCTTTAAAAAAACACCGTGAGGTGAGCGTTCTTAAAAAGAAAAACGGTAAACGGTTAAATCAGTTATTAAAAATCGCCTGTATACACCACATATGGTAGAAATCTAGGTCGCGTAATAACTCGTTTACAAATGGAAAATAAGCAAAAGTTTTACAATATAATTTTATTGAACACTTTAATACAAATGTGCACTTTTCTAACCCCATTTTGACCAAAATTAAGTATTAAACAATCAATCAATCAATCAATATATATATATATATATATATATATATATATATATATATATATATTAGTCATCCACATACAAGCCTGTTTTGCTGTATCAGAACTCATCAGTGTAGCTAGACATATCCACTTGCTTCTGGCCGAGATCGAAACTTGACCGATTTGATGAAATTCGCTACTTAAGCCATAGGCGCATGGAATCAGAGAAGGGAAATTTTAACGTGTTGTATATAAGCAGTGTATACACACACCAGTCACTGAAAGAACTCAATTCGTTCCTGAAGAGTAATGCATATATTGCAGAAGTGGAAACTTTTTTTTAAATGTTTCTTCTCCAGAGAGCTCAATCGTAACGAGAGCATCCAAATGAATAAAGAATGAAGAACATATTTGCATCGTTCAAAACATTAATTTAAAGCAATGCTCAATATAAAATAGAGCAATGAATATTTATTATAAATTATATTTTAGAACATGTACAAACTATTGTGTTGTGGTGCAGTGGATGTCAGCTTGAAACGAGAAATCGGGGAACCAAGATGGAATTCCACTTGAATTCCTTGCTTTCACTTATGCGCAAATATCCTTGGGAAAGGAATTAATCCATCGCTTCTCTCCAGTTATAGGTTAAATAACAGGACAGATTGGATTTTATAGATTTGTTCGGCAACTAGTCTACGCAGAAAGTAATGGCAAACTACTGCTGGATAATCTTCTAACCAGTCAGTCATGTCTCATTCGAGACATGATCGCCCAAGTGTGTATCACGTATGGCACTTAACTGATTGATAAAGTAGTACTTTGTACATGTTCTAAAATATAATAAATAAATATACTTATAATATTTTATTGAAATCCAGTTCTATTTAATGTTCATCAAACCTTGAGTAAATTTAAACAAATTTATTGGTTTGCAACTTTATTTTGCTCTCGTGTACTCGCGGGTACACTCACGCGCACGCGCGCCTCCGCGCGCTCACGCGTGCGTGTGTGTTTACATTTTTTCTTTCAGTCAATCTGTTTCACAACATGCATCTCTGCTTCTATCGGTCTGCGTTGTCCACAGTCCGTCCACTGACCTCGGCAAACGGCCAGTCCTAATGAACAGTAGAAAGGCGACCGAAAAACAAGCTCCTTTCCAGCCCCGACTTGTCTGCTATTCCGACATTCAATGAATTAATGAATGTACTTCGTTAAACGACATTCAATACCAAAGTAGAATCGATTACTATTGATGTGTTTCGTTTTCTCTTAGCGCCAGTGTCGAGCACGAAGCACTTCTCATCCCACTCATTGAATTCTCCTTTCTCCATTATTATCTACCCTTCTACTCTTTCGAATCTTTTTTTATTCGTTCAAAAATTCCATTCTTATTGCTTTCTTCCTTTCATTAATTTATTTTTTCTTCAACCTATTTTCGATTTCTTTTACTCATTTTTACTCATTGTCTTTTTTCACTGTTTTTTTACTGTTTTAATTCTTTACTATTTTCTTTGTTCTCACTTTTTTCTTTTTCTCTTTAATCAATTTTTGCTTACTTTTTTATTTTCTGTTTCTTTTTTCTTGTGCTTTACTTGTTTTTATTTTTCTTTGATCTTTTCTTTCTTTTTGTTGCTTTTTTACTATTTTGCTGTCTTCTCTCTCTCACCTTCTCTCTCTCTCTCTTTCCAACTTGTATTTTTCATATTGCCTTATAAAATTATATTTTAGATTTTGCTCCTTTTCCTTCGCCTCCAATTTAATTTTTCTGTTCATCTCTTCTTATTTTTCTTGCATTTTCTCTTTAGATTTCTTCCTTTCTGTTTACTTTTCCTTTTATTTTTTCCTTCCTTTTGTTACTTTTTTCTTGTATTTCTTTTGCTTCATTTTCTGCTTTTTTCCCTTCTTTTTCTTTCTCGTGTCTCATCTTTTTCTCTTGTATTTTCTATTTCTTTTTATTTACACATTTCGTTATATAGCTTCCTATTTTTTCCAATTATTTTTTTCTGTTACGTTTTGCATTTCACTTACCCATTCTTTTTCTCTTGTATTTTCTTTGTTTTTGCATCTTTTATGTATTTTCCTTCATTTGGTCCAAATAGTTTCTATTTTTCATTTCAGTTACACTTGCATTTTTTCTTTCTGTTTTTTTTTTCTATCCTGTTTTCCTTTTTTGTTACTTTTTCTTTTATCCTTTTTTTCTGTCCCGGTTTTTCCTTTTTCTACCCTTCATTCTTTAATTATATTGGAGTAGATAGACTGAACTATCGCCCGGTTCACACTCCACCCACGTCTATTGAACAGGTGCAGAGGCTCATCCCTTGTTCCCTGTATAGGATGTGGTTTCCGGCTTTCTCTTTTCCAATCTTTTCACTCTTACATAGCCCCCTGCACACCAGTGGCCTTACCGCCTTCCCCGGGATGATATGATTAAAAAAAAAATATATTTTATTTCCTACAGCTTTATTTTTAGTTTCCTTTTTTATTTTTGTCTATTTTTTTCTTTCAATTTTTCGCTTTTATTATTAATTCATTTTCTTTCTTTTTTTTTCTTTCTCTGTTTTCCTTTTTTCTTTTCTTTCTTTTCTTTCTTTGTTTTTCTTTCTGTTTTCCTTTTACCTGTATTCTTTCTCTTTCGCTATTCTCTTTTTTGCCGTTTTCTTTTTAACTTTCTTTTTTTCTTTTGATTTTAGTATTTTTCTGTCAGTTATTCTGTTCTGTCATTTCTATTTCTCTTTCTTTTTTCTTCTTCGTTTTTATTTGTCTTCTTTTTCCACCCTCTATTTTTCTTGCTTTCTTTTCCTTTTATAATTTTCTTATTTTACTGTCATCTCTTATCTCTTACATTTTTCTCTTTTTACTTATTTTTTGCTCGTTTTTCCTTCTTCCACTTTGCTTTCCTTGTTATCGTTTTGCCTTTTTTCCCCACACAGAAAAGTACATTTACTCTTCCGCGCCTTGTTATTGTTTGACCTTTAAATACTTTCTTATTTTTGTTTCTTGTTCTGAGCAACTTTTAAAAGCGACTCCATTTTTTTTAATTTCTCCATCGAAACTCTGTCCTTACCGATTCATCAGCCATTCCCTCGACTCGTGGTCTGAAGTGACTATTGTTTTCTTCCCATTTTGATGTTCTCATTGTAAACTTTCTTGGATTACTGTTCGTTTTAACGTATGTAGTTTTTCGTTGTAATAAGTATTTAATCTTTATTCTGTATTACTTAAAATTCAAATGATTTCATTACTGTGTCGAGGCAATTTTCGATTCAGGCTAATCCATTTCTGTCATCGCTGTTTTTTTTATTATTATTTTCTTTTTATACTTATATCCCTTCTGATTCCAACCAGACACCTACGACCAGAAATGGCATCATGACATTATTACATGGTACATATTTGTAAAAGGTGTCAACCTAAGACCACAAATGTTTCACATAGATAACGCCCTTCCTAAAGTGTGAGTTGTACTTGTAAGTACAATATCTTGTATTAATTTAAAGCATGAGCTACCAGGTATCATTTCAGTGAGTCTCTCGGAAACTTATCCAATCACCCGAGGGCTCTAACTATAACTGGAATTATTGGTGTCTATATGTGCCACATTTCTGAGATACTCATTTCAATATTCTGGTGTTTTGATTTTTTTTAAGATCTTCAAAGATAAATTACAGTCTGCAGGGAAGGCCATGTCAATAAAAAACAATATCTGTTCGTGTGCTCTTTGCTCACGATATCTGGGTGATGAGTGTTGATTGTTTCGTCTGTGTGTATTGTAATTTCCAATCAATTTATTTCGAAATTTTGTTCACATCTTGGTTGATATAGGCGTTATAATAGACATAACGTTTTGAGCAAGTAGCCTCAAAACAATTATTATTATCAGGATTGTTGCAAATTACTCATCTCAGAAATAAATACAAATTATGACAAGTGGCACGAACCCACTAACATAATCCAGTTGTCAAATTCCATCTGACACTAAAGGTTCCAAAAAATACACCAAAAACTTCCTTTCGTAGTGGATATAGTAGTTGGTTATGCATGTGTTAGTATCATCTAGTGGTCATGAGTTTGATCCTTGGACTTGGTAATGATGAACCAAATCGAACACGAAAGAACAATAATTGATTTCACGGGATATTTCGCAATAATAAACGAGATAATCCACATCAGCCAATCTATGGATACCTGATAATGACCAGAGGGTACTTGGTCGAAACGTTGTATTTATAAATTATTGGAATTTGTATTTATTTCTGAGATGAGTAATTTTCAATAATCTTGGAATTGTTTCGAACTTTTGTTTTCATCTTGGTTGATATATCAACCAAGATGAAAACAAAAGTTCGAAACGATTCCAAGATTATTGAAAATTACTCACCTAAAAAATAAATACAAATTCCAATAAATTTGTTACAGCTCCTATCTTTGTAACCGGATCTGGATGATGTTTATACCAGTTTCTTTACCGTAAAAGTTGCTTATTTTTTCAGTTCAGATATTGCTCTCCTCTCTCATGTCAGGTTTTATATTCAGTGGGTACCAATACAATGCAACCTGATACAATGTGGTCAGTTGTTTCTGGATATTTATCACATAATCGGCATTTGGATCTAAGATATTTTTTGTATGTTTTCTTGGTTATTTATAGTTAGCAAGTATTGGTCCTTCGGTTTAATTTTTAACCCTGCACTTTGTAACCACTGACGGGCACGGGATTTGTCTACATCAGCTTGTTTGGTACAGGTAGATTAATGTCTATGATGAGGTTTATTTTCCCATCGTTTCTGAATTTATTTCTTCTTCTTCTTCTTCTTCTTCTTCTTCTTCTTCTTATTATTATTATTATTATTATTATTATTATTATTATTAATGTGTATTAGTTTTTTAATTAGTTACCAAATCCTATACGTCCTGTCATTACATGTGATAAAAACTCGGTCATTCTTGTTTAATAAACGGAAAAAAATGATATTACAGGTTTTCTGCTTCGAGGGAAGAGGGTTGAAAGAAAGAAATTTAGAATCAAACAAAGATGAGGCGATAACACACTCAGATATTTAATGTTTGCTTCAGTGACATTTGTAGATTTCAAAACTATTCATTTTTTACTTCTATTTCTTTAAATAATGAACTACATTCATATTTTTATTCTTATTTTTATAGTTTGTTAAAGTCTTTAAGCTCAAATATTTCCCACTTCTATGAGGGAATTTCCAGGGGGTATTTTTGTATTTGTAAAATTCGCAAGTATCTTAGCCAATGCCTAATACCCCAAAATACCCCGACCAGGAATGGTCAAGCTAGATTTGTGCACCGAGCTGTGTTTTGTTACCCTCGCTATCTTTTCAACATTTGCTATGCATCTAATCACAAGTCACTATTAAAGTATGAAAACTTTTCGCGGATTTCGACGTCAATCTGGAGTCTTTCTTTTATTTCTTTCTTTTTTTTGCTCTTGTTAAGTACCTAAAAATACAAAAAAAATAAAATAAAATTCGC
This sequence comes from Ascarosepion bandense, assembly GCA_037127315.1. Taxonomy (NCBI): domain Eukaryota; kingdom Metazoa; phylum Mollusca; class Cephalopoda; order Sepiida; family Sepiidae; genus Ascarosepion; species Ascarosepion bandense. The sequence goes on from JBBBDQ010001205.1 coordinate 1,047,120, forward strand.
TACTTTTTAACCGTAATGTTGAATGTGTCAAAATTCTTCAACTTTTTAACATGAAAAATCTCAGATTAAAGCTGTCCCAAAATATGTTGATTTATCTATTACATGTCTTTAATTTGTATTTAGATAAATTGTATTTATTTTCAATTTTTCTAGATGAATTGTTTACATATATTGCATATGATCCATTATTTTACATAATAAGGTTACAATAAAATTTGTAAATTATATGCATACAACCTTATGAAAACTGAGATGTAATAGCGTAGATGTGTGTCCCGTATCATAGTTTCAGGTTAGGGCCGAAACCCTTTCACAGCCCTGAACTTATTCAGTCATTAACTTAAGAAATATGTATCATCATAAAATCCAAGCTGAAAACCGCTAAAAGTTTTGCTGGTGATTGTGGTTATTGTATATTTTTAATTATTTTTCATGTTAGTGAGCAAAGAAAGTTATATACATGGGTTTGGGTTTTGACAGAGGATGAAAAGTTCGACATTGAGATCCAAAGACGCATTGGCACGGCCAAAGACGAATTTCAAAAGTTAACCAGAGTATTGAGAGAGGAAAATCTCATTCAATTGGGCTGAACCTTTATGGCAGTGAATGTTGGACTATCTCCTCAAAGATGAAGAAGAGGTTCGAAGCAGCAGAAATGTGGTTCTCCAAAAGGGTGAGGAGGATACCGTGGACTGAGCACGTGAGCAACGATGAGGTGTTGGAAAGGATGTAAACGAAAGCTCATACTTAACATCAGGAAGAGACAGACTAAGTTCCTGGGAAAAGTAATGAGGAAGGAAGGCCTGGAGAATTTAACACTCATAGGGCGGAAAAAAGGAAAGAGAAACATGCGTATTTGATAAGCTTGAGCAAAGGGATGGCGGGGCTGGGTTTAGGGGGAGATACCAAGAGGAAAAATATTCAAAGCGACAAGAGACAGGGCCAAGTAGAGTTCCATGACTGCTTACGTCCTGAAGGCACAAGAAGAAGAAGAAGAAGAAGAAGAAGAAGAAGAGCATATTATATTGAGATATTTTTTGTATAGATGGGCTTTGCCCATGGTCACAATTTTTTGTAGCTTAGATACTAATGAATTTCTAATATTTTAGTAATGTCTCTATCGATCTATATTAATAATTCTCTGTGGACCCTACATTGTTGTTGTAATGGTTGTCTTTAAATACACCTTTCTAACAGTTTCTATTTCCAGGTAATTATATGTTGTAAGTTTGTCAAATTATTTTTTGAAAAGACGAATTGACTCTTTCTTTGAGAGAACAATTTTTATATATTCTTGCTATTTTGACTGGTTTATCGGTTTGTCTAATGGGGTCTGCATCTCTGGTGAGATCCCATAGCATTGTAATATTTTCTCCTAGTATTGGTTATGCTTTATGTTCTTGACCATTATTCTGCATTGGGATGGCTATATTGTTACCGTGCGCACGCATCTTGCACATTAATAAATCTACCATTCGTCCATGCATTGAATATTGTTGCCAATATTCACTCTAATGCTTATGTTATATATATATATATATATATATATATATATATATATATATATATATATATATATATAAATTCGCAACAAAATCCAAAAAAGATTTTGTAATTTTATCGGCCTTGAGCTGACATTTCGACTTCAGTCACTTTCCAACTGCTGTAATCTGGCTTCCTTCTGTTTTTTCTATAAAACTTTTCATGGCAATTATTCCAATGAGATCTCCTTGGCACCTCGACCGCGTGAATTTAAATGTGGGGGGTGCGTTGTGGTGCAGAGGATATCGATTCTGAGCGACAAATCGGAATGCCTAGTTCGAATTCCATTTGAATTCCTTGTCTTCACTTCCGCACAAATACCCTTGGGAAAGGTATTAACATGTCTCTTCCTTCCAGTTATGGTTTAAATAATAGGACAGATTGGGTTCTATAGCGGGATAATCTTCTGCCTAGTCAGTTATGTCTCTTTCGAGACATGATCGCCCAAAGCGTGTATCACGCATGGCACTTAACTGACTATACTGGAATTAACCTTTTTGTGCGGTCAACGATCATCTATTACAATTAAGTACGCTGCGGACTATAGATATAGAGGCAGCCGGCCTGGTTATGACATGGAATCACTGAGCAGATAAAACTTCCTAGACTGAAGGAAAAGGCCAAAGTCGTTACCTTTATTTTCTTTTTTTCTCTATATTATCTTCCTTAATCTTCGTTATATCTAGCTCCTCTTATCTCCATCTTTATCTTTCGTTTTCTAAATACCTTGTTTTTTCATTACTTTTGTAACTTGCGGTTTTTTTTTCTTTTGTTCGTTTCGCTACACAGTTATTTTTCTTATTTTTATTTATCTATCCTTCCTCTTCATCGTCTAGTCCTTCATTTCCTTTTTTTTTCTCGCTTTTATTATTTGTTCTCTTTATCCCTTGCACTTCTCTTTACTAGATTCAATCTGTGAAAATTTTACGGTGTTCTTATTTTAATATTCTGATGAACCTTAATTCTTCCGTTTATGATTGAATAAACGCATGACAAATTCTAAGACAATAAAATGTCCGTAGAAATTCCCCTATTCCATCATTAATTGTTTGAACTTAACAACTTTAACAAAATATTACAGTAACAACTATAAATATAAAATTCTCTCTCGTCTTCGTTCATATCATTCCTCCTTGCTTGCATTCATTCTCTATTATGTTTACGGATTGCTTGTTTCTCTTCTGATCGTAATCGTTCTCTTCGCTGTCGTTCTCTTGCTGCCTCTCTTTGTTGTCTTATTCTTTCTTCCATTACAATTATTTTTTTCCAGGAATATAATGCATTTACAAAATACATTTTTTAATTTCACTCATTACAGCAAAAGCGTGACACATGTATGTACCTAGGTAGGTATGACTGTATTAGACATGCTATATTGTTCACAGCGAGAATTGAAGGATCGATTGAACAAAATAAATAAAAATAAACGGGTAAAAGGTATTTTTCTTAACTGAAAGAGAATCATGAAGAAGACAGCAAAGAAAGACTTGAAATTATAATTAAAAAACACAAAACGCTATAAGTACAATTATTCTCTCTCTCTCTCTCTCTCTCTCTCTCTCTCTCTCTCTCTCTCGCTCGCTCGCTCTAATGGGTGATTTTTATTTTACAGTAGTTCTCTTTTCTTGTTAAACGTTTTCTGTCATAAATCATGCAAATTTGTTTGTAAGTTGACCGGCGTTCCTATGTTTAATCTTTTGTGTCGTTGTGTTCGTTCATATCTCTTTCCAGAGCGTGACGCACGAAGGTAATACGGTATTAATATTTAGATTTCTTCTTTCTTTCAGTTTTCCTTTCTCCGTTTTATTTATTTATTTTATTATTTTCGTATGCTTCTTTATTTTTCCTGTCTTTTTCTCTTTTACTTCCATCAGTTGTCTTTCTTTCTATTTTCCTCTTTTTTCAATTCCATGATTCTATGACCCCTGTTCCTCCTCCTCCTCAATTTTCTTTTTCTTTTCATATTTCTTGTCTCCTAATCGTCTATAAATTTTCTTTCTTTCTGCTTCCCTCTCTCTTCTTTCTTTTCTTTTATTCTTCCTGATGTCCCTTATCTAATATTCTTTCTTTTTTATTCTCTTTCTTTTTCCTTGTCCGTCTTCTTTTTTCCTTCTCTTTCTTTTGTCACTTCTCTCTCTTTCTCTCTATCTCTTTTTCTATTTCTTCTTTATGTCAGGTTCTTTTTCTTCCTTTTACATTTTGCTTTTTTTATCTTTTTTTAACTTCTACATTTTCTTAATTTTTTCCCTCATCATTTCTCTTCCTCCTTCTGGTCTAGGTTTTTGTTTCTTTCTTTCTTGCTTACCTCCTGTCTTTCTATAGTCTCTCCTCTTTCTCTTCTTCCTGTTTTCTAATTTGTATTTCCTCTCTTGTTTTTCTTTTGTCTAATTTATTTCAACTTCCTCCTTCTCTCAACTTTTTTTGTCTACACCCCCATCCTTTCTCTTATCTCTGTCTTTTTCTCTCCTTTATTGTTGCCTAAAATCCACTCCTTCTTAAATCTTAGCCTTTCTGTTTCATCAATCCGTTTTCTACTTATTGATATTTGTCTGACTTGTTATTAGTACTGGACATAGGATTTTTTTTCTCAAACACAGAGTGACTGCGCCGGTGACGTTTTCGTCCTCGCCTCCACCAGCATCATAAACTACCGAAAAGGCGACTGGAACTACAAGTAACGGGGCAGAGCGGTGACTTGGTAGATGGACGGTGTGAGGGAGTGTGTCTGGGTGGGACAAGCAGTTGAAAGGTAGAGGATGAAGAGAATAGTCCCCTCGCTCTGGCTTTTATTGAACTAAAATTCTAAAGAGATCACGCCATCCCTCCATGTCATACAGTTCACACATGCGGCAGTTAGCGACCATTGTTGGCACTAGCCGAAGAACAAATCCCCCGCTGAAATCAAGTTTGAATTTCTTCATTAAGTGTCATTCAGCGAAATCACGAACAACGTTCCCTTTTTGACGCAGCTAGCCCTTCGAATATAATATCTTAAAATCATTGTATGACGTCGAACTGACTGTGTTCCTAATACACCGACTGAGAGTTAATACTGAAGGGTTCTCTGGAGAGGGCCCAAACTTTACATTCTGTGCGTTTACCAAGGGAAAAAATCGTCTAAAGAAAGAAGGAAGAAAAATCTTTTTCGATTAAGAGGCAACCAATTGGGGAATGATGCAAGAATATGGCGAATGAGATTCTTAGTTGGACTTCTCTGTTCTCTTTGGTCTTTAATTCGGACTGGTCGAGTTTCAATTGCTTTCGCTTGGACTAGGATCGTCCGGTCTTTCTTGTGGATTGCGTCTGGACAAACGACGTTTCTCTCCTCTTTTATATTTTTATTCTGTTTCCTACATTCTTCTTTATTTAAGGTCTTTTGCGATTAATTTTTTTCTTTTCTATTATTTTCATTGGGATTCCTTTATGCACTCTGTAAAGTTTTCGATTTTTTTATCACATTTCATTCTATTTTATTTAGATTTTCTTTTTTTTTATTAGATTATTTTATAACTTTCTTTTTCTAATTTCATTTTTATATTTTTCTTTTTCCAGTGTCATTCTTACATTTTTCTTATTTCATTCATCTTAATTTTTCTTTCTTTTTTAATATTTCATTCTTGCCTTTTCCTTTTCAAATTCCTTATTTTTTATATATTCTTTTATTTTTCTTCTCTTTTTTCAACATTTTTATTTCATCTTCCAAATTCAATGTTTAATTCTTTTTTATTCTTTTATTTATTCTCTTGCTCTTTTTAAATTAATTTCTTTCTTCATTCCTTTTCCATTCTTCCACTTGTAATTTCATTTTTCTTTCCTTTCCCAATTTTATTAATTCAGTGTATTTCAATTGATTTTAATTCTTTATATTCTTTCTTCATTTTTTTCAAATTCATACATCACTTTTGTTCTTCTCTTTGTTTTCCTTTTTCCTTTCTTTATCTTTATTAATTTTTCTCTGACTATCTTCTTGTTTTCTTTATTTCTATTTCAAATTTCATTCATTTTAATTTTTCTCTACTTTCTCTCTTTCATTCTTTCAATTTGTCTTTACCCAAAGCAGTTTTTGTTTTTAACGATTTTTTCTTTCATTCTTTCCGTTATTTTATTATTTCCTTATTCTTCATTTTTTTTCTATTTGATAATTGCTTTATACGTTTTCATTTTACTTTGGTTTTACTTTCATTTTCCTAATTATTTTATTACTTCCAATTAAGTTTTTATGATTTGACTTTTTGTCCTTTAATTCATTCTTTTTCTTTATTTCTTTTCATTTTTTGCTCGTTTCTTTTGAAAATTCTTACTTCCTTTATTTTTTTTCCTTTTCCGGTGTGTACTCTCTTTCTATTTCTTCCCTTCATCCTTTTTTGTTTCTTTTTTATTTTCTTATATTTTTAACTTTCATCAAATTGTTTATCTTTACTTTTTTTTTGCTTTCTTATTTCATTCAGTCTTGTTTCACCATTTCTCCTTTGTCTATCCCATTCATTCTTTTTTCTTTTAACTATTCTTTAAAGTTTTCTTATATCAATTACTTTTTCTGTCACCAGTTTAATGTATTTCTTCTTTTTCAGTCCAGCATTTTTAACATCATACAGTTTCTAAATTTGCTTTTAAAATTTCATTTTTTTAAATATTAATTCAGTTTCTATTTCCTTATTATTTCCTGGTTTTCTTTTCTTTTCTTTTCTTTTCTTTTCTTTCCCACTTTTTAAATTTTTTTCCAGCATATTTCTTTCATTCATTTTCTAGTTTTTACCATCTTTTATTTTTGTTTAAATTCTTTGCTGATTTTATTGTTTGTTTTTCATTCTTTCCTTCTACACTTTATTTATTTCTCCCATTTACCTGTTTCTTTCTCTTTCTTTAATCAGGTATTCATTGCCATTTTTTCTAAATTTTTGCTACCTATTTATCTATCACATTCCGTTTAGATCTATCTATCTATCTATCTATCTATCTATCTATCTATCTATCTATCTATCATAAAACGAACAATTTATCCCGGTTAATTTGTTTCTAAGTGTCTATCGATCTATGTATCAATTTATCAATTTTTATACATATATATATATATATATATATATATATATATAAAGAAAGAGAGAGAGAGAGAGTCATCCACATACAAACCTGTTTCGCTTTAACACAGCTCGTTCTTCTTGCATTCAGCAGGGATCGAATCTCAACAGATTTGGAATCAGTCGGAGAGCCTGCCCCTAAGCTATCGGCGCACGGATATCAGAATTGTTGTTCGTCACCCAATGCTATAATGCTATAATACAGTCTGTCTTACTATAAAATAAATCTCTTGTACGAATACAGTGATTTTTTTAAAAAAGCTTATTCACTGTACATTGTCTGACGCCTTTAACGAAGCTTATAAATATACAGGGTGAGAGAGATAAATTATCTAAAGTACGCAATCAGGAAAATAATGCTGAGATATAACCTTAGCAGATATTTGACTATATTTTTTAGATGAGGTAGTATTTGTACTATTTACATGATTCGGACTGAAGAATACGAGAGCGTACAACGGTCGAAACATCGTACAAATGGCAACAAAGATGAGGACAATAGTTCGAATAATGTAAGTAGTGTAATTTCAGCAGCTACATTTACCAAAATTACACAAAAATATCTTGAAACAATAAAGAGCAAATTTATTCAATAAAATCGCTTTTAACTTTAACCACGACCTGCAGACAACTTCATAATTATCTGCGACTCTTCTTTTCTGTTTCCTCGTTTAAGTTGGTGAATACTGCCATAATCCTTGCCTGCAGTTCGTCATTGCAGAATTGTGTTACTATAAATAGTATCTTCCAGCAGCAACCCTTTTGACCCATGGTGACACTAATTTCACTATGCGCTTGATGTAGGCATCCATGTTGAGTTTGATGCCCTTTAAGTTGATGAATGTAGGCATAACATCACCATCACTAGTGATAATACTTTCGTAATCACCATTAGACTCATCTAACTCTTTCCGAATCTTCTGCACTATCCTAAAATTGATAGTTAAACACTCTCAAATGTTTGTGTTTAGGCTTCTGGTGCGAATGTCAAACTACTTTATCTTTATTGACTTACAAAGAACGGTATAAATTAAATATTAAATGAAATTAAGTACATGGATCTGAAAAGGAAATAGTCAAGAAGTTAAAAAATGAGTAGATTCTTTTGGGACGTGCACATGCACTATATATATAGTCATCCGCAGATACATCTATTTTGCTGTATCACCGCTCATCAGTACGGTCAGACATTCGATTGCTTCTAGACAGGATTGAAACCCGACCGAATTGGCATCAGTAGGTGATACTACCTCTGAGCTATGGCCGTTCGCTAGGGAAGGCGGACTTTAGCGTGTTATATACAATGTAAACACACGCCAATAACCGAGATTGTTCAAATTCATTTCTAAATGAAATATCCTTCCTTAGACTATTACTACCACATATGGTACTGTGCCTCAGCTATTTATCTTGAGCTCCTTGTTAAAGTCTAAAGAAGCAGTATTATCGGTATGATATCATGGCTCAGCTTCAGTCATTTTCCCACAGCCGTAAGGTTGTCTCTGTATGTCTTTTCTATAAATACATTTATGGTATTTTTTAAGATGATCTCTTCGCTATGGTATCTAGACATTTTTATTTATTTATTTATTTATTTATTTATTTATTTAATTAAGCGCAGTAATTTGTGGTGCAATGAATATCGGCTCGGAACGAGAAATTGGAGAGTCGAGTTCGAATTCCAGTTGCATTCATATACGCACAAATACCCTCTTCCATCCAGTTATGGGTTAAATAACAGGACAGATTGGGTTCTATAGCCTTAGCTGGCAACCAGTCTACCGCAGAAAGTAATGGCAACCTACTCAATCAATCATGTCTCTTTCGAGACATGATCGCCCAAGCATGTATCACGTATGGCGTTTAACTGACTAAATATATTGATATAAAGTAATGGCAGCCTACTGCAAGAAAATCTTCTGCCCAGTCAGTTATCTCTCTTCGAGACATCATCACCCAAGCATATGCTATGTATGGCACTTAACTGACTGACTAGGGTGGCGTCGCAATCTCATCAATTTACACTTGAGCTGTCTAGATGTAGCGATGAATTTTACGTTAAATGTTTCTTTTCTTGTACTTCCCATTGGTGGAACTCCCTCCCGGCTCTGTAATCTTCAAATAGTTAAATGTAGTTTTAATTTTTCTTTCCTTTTCTTATTCACACTATTTCTATTCCTAATTTTTCGACACCCTGCAAAATCTTGTGTCATAGTGGCTTTACTCTCTTGCATGGGGTGATACCGATTATCCAAATGAATAAGAACGAAGAAAATAATTGCAAAGTTCAAGACATTAATTCAATTAATATTTATTAGTAATTATTACTTAAAATATGTGCAAAGTACAAACTACTACAAAGACGTACATTCGGTTTCGACATTGAAATATCTCATAAGTAGTTAGCAATGATGGTAATAATCATTATTACCATCATTATTAACTAATAATAATTATTACGATTATTATTAACTACCTGATGAGACATTGTTTTGTCAATGTCATAACAAAATATACAATTTTGTAGTAGTTTGTAGTTTGAACATGTTCTAAAGTAATAATAATAATAATATATATATATATATATATATATATATATATATATATATATATATATATATATATAACCTGCTGTAAAACAACAAAACAAAAACAAACCCCTGAAGTTCAGCCTGCTGTAAAAGTTTGTTGTCTGTCCATTTAAATAATGTATGTTCCCCCAATGTATCTTACCCAGATGAAATAATTCTATTTTAATTTATAAAAAACTACAATGTTTCATTTATAACTAACTCTCTAATATACCTTAAAAATTGATAATTATTTTACTAAAGTAAATGACCCACACAATAGCTAATTAGTTTTCTTTACTACAATATACGTTAATATACCATAATCATTTAATCCTAATTAAAACATTGATATTCCAGCCCCTTTACTCATGAAGTAGTTAAAAAATCCAACTTGCAGCTAAAAATTATTTAACTATTTAAATATTGTGTATTCTCACTATGTACCTTACTCAGACAAAATAGTTTTCTTTAAATTTTGATTAATTACAATATTTCATTTATAACTTATACACCAACATAATTAAAAAAATAAAAATTATTTTATTAAAACAAATGACCCATGCAATACTTAATTGTTGTTCTTAATACAATATAACTAAATAACTAAATATATTGTAACTATTATTTAACCCTAATTCTGACCATGCCAGCCTCTTTACTCACGAGATAGTAGTAAAAAAATCTAAAATCCAACCTCCTGTTGAAAATAAATGTTTACCCATTTAAAAAATCTAATCTCCCACTATGTATCGAATCAAGACAAACACGCCATCCTGCCCCCTTTCATAACCTAAATATTAAAACTCTATGGTTACATAATTCTCATTTTTGATGGAACAATATTGACACACCTAAATCATTTTCTACAACTACCACTCCCTAATTTTCTAAATAACCATGAATTCATCTTATATTTTAAAAATAAATCATTTTCACCATTTATTTTAAGATATCACCTGAAGAAGAACAGTATTGTTCTGAAACATAAAAATGTTTCTGTAGTGATATTATGCTTTTATAAACCATTGTAATAACAAAATTACAATATATGTATATATATATATATAAGTGTGTGTATGTTTGTGTGTGTGCGCGCACGCGCGTGTGTGTGTGCATTCATAGTGTTTCTAGAAAATACATCTTGAAATATGTGTTTGGGTTTAAATGTATATATTTATATTTTATCTGGTGTGTTTTCCACTCTTTTTTAAAACGGTAAATATATTTACCTTTTTTCTTATCCATTCGTATCAGCTCATTCATAGTATTAGTTTTAGTAGTAATAGTGGCTAGTATTTTTGTATTTCAAGCGATATTTATCCCGAGTTTTGTCAGCCTTAGCATCAAAATTCAAAGCAATGTCCTAAAATAATACAAAAACATCACATCCTCATTTTTCTCTCCCACCCACACTTCCAAAATGTGACCCCCGTCGCCCTGAACGAATACTGCTGTCACTTTCACGCCTCCCTAAATCCTCCACATGTCAAATAAAGATATTTTTTACTCCGGAAAGGTTGTGATCCTGGAACAATAAACAAGTACAAACCTCAAATTTCAAAGTATTTGATTTATGTAGCCATAAAAACTTATGTCAGATTTATTCACGAAGGCTCTGAACGTTCAAAATGTTTTACACAGGGCCTTGTTTTTTTCTTTAGTTAAACCGTTCTTTGTTTGTGAGAAATGTTTGACATATTTGTTCATAGTTTGAACTATTTTACACTTCTTTTGTCCCCCAACAGCACCTAAAAATACATCCGCCGGAATTCTGAAAAAAAAATGATTAATATTATTTTATTAATATTTTTTTGAATATAAATTTGTCTATATATTTATTTGGCTTTCTACAATGTTAATTCATACAGATTTTGTTTTATCTTCGACAGAGCAAAATATTTCTCCCTACAGTAAATAACTTTTTATGCCTTTCATTATGTTAAAAAAAAATAATTTTATAAAAAAATCCTATAAAATATTTATTATTGTTCTCTTAAAATAATTTTATTATTCTGAATAAATTTTCAGATTCAATTTAAACGCAATTTCTTTTTATTAACAAGTAATTTTTTTTAGATTTTCTATTCGATAAATTTAAAATATTTCTTATTTTATTCCATAAAACTTCTATAATTCTATAATTTTAAGCGATTATTAAAAAAAAACTCTATTTTCAAATGTTTTTGGAGTATATCTGGCGTCGCTATGTGGATGTATCTATATTGCTAGCCTTTTCATGTTGCAATGAGATATCTAATTCCGATATTGATACAAGAATAAGTTAAATATAAAAAACTTTGGTAAGTTTATATTCAGAAAAATTAAACCGCACTACAAAAAACGATATCAACTGTTACCACCCAAAATATCACACACATATGCATAAGTTACATCTATCTATCTATCTATCTATCTATCTATCTATCTATCTATCTATCTATCTATGTCTCTTTCTCCTTCCTCTTCTCTTTCTCTTTCTCTCTCTCTCTCTATATATATATATATATATATATGAAACGATTGACATCATTATCCGTGATGTATACAATTATACTACTCTCCCACCAATTAATTTAAACCCACTATTTTTAAAAAATTATTATTAGCATGCACCACACAAATGGCCCCCTACGTAATATTTATAGTCAAATAGTTGGTATTGCGATGGGATCTCCTTTAGGTCCCTTCTTTACTAAATATTATGAGGCACATTTAGAAAATAAAATTCTTAAGCCCCTATAGGTAAAATGAAAATGTCATCTATGTATCTTACATAGTAAAATACAGAGATGACATTTTCATTTTAGCAAAGAATATTGATCAAATTACACAACTGAAAGTCACTCCTCCACAAATTTACATTAGAACTTAATTTTAATAATAAAATTCCATTTTTTATATATTTATTGATTCTAGCACACACAGATTTACTACTTCTCTATATAGGAAACCAACTTTGCATAAACTTGTGCCTTCTTAATTATAATAGTAATGCCCCCAACGATATAAGTTAACTGCCATACAAAACTTAATTCAACGCACGCAAATGATATCTTCTTCCATATTCTATAAAGAATGACATAACATTAAACAAACACTTACTAACAATTGATTTTCTAATTCCGTCATTGATCAACAAATTAAAATAGATCTAAATAAACTTAATACTTCTAACAATATTGATATTAATAATAGTGTACGTCAAAATAAACATAACACTATTAACTTATACTATTGTCACCAAATGCATAATAGTTACAAACATGATGAAACAACACTCAAAAGCATAATACATAGAAATGTTAAACAAATAAATAATAATAATCAAATTAAGTTCATCATATATTATAGAAAAATTAAACCAATTGACCTCAAAGTCTCTAATATCCCTACCACTATACAACTAAATCCTCTACAGAAAACAATGTAGTGTATCAATTTACATGCCCGTTCAGAGATTGTATCTCTGGTACTAATAATAAACCCACTGCATATATTGGTTTTACTACAACCACATTCTCCCGTAAGTTTACCTGCCACATTTCTGATCATAGTTCAATCAAACAACATTTCTTAGAAAAACATAGCCATGTAGATAATATTACACAGATTTTAGTCGATAACAAAATCATACTCACACATGGTAACAGTGAAAAGAACCTTCAGATATTGGAGCCCATCTACATTATATCAAAACAACCCATACTTAATAAAATCACATTTCAATCTGGTCACTGCACATTACATTGCATTTTGACATTTCGTTCTGTTACCTTTTAGGTCTCTCATGCGGTGTGACTTCATAGAACCGCATTACAAATTTACGACCTGCATCTGCTATTTGGTGACTGTTATCGTTGCATAGCAAAGTTTTATGTCAACACAAGATAAAATCATCTTTGATGGCGGATGTTTTTATATTAACGTTTCTGTAACATCTTTGAAGATGGCCCATATGCGTCAAAGGTTAGAACCAGCATAATAAAAAAATAGCTAAATGTCTTTATTTTCACCTGAAATTCAAGTCAAAATACGATGTTTAAAACGTCTCACGATTAAACATAATAGACTTTCATTGTCTGTTAAATTTAATAATATATGTTTAGGTAATTATCTGCTGCCTCGATACACTATATATATATATATATATATATATATATATATATATATATATATATATATTGTTAAATTGTAATGATGCTTATAGCCATAATTACCGTTTTTGCAGTAGTTTACTGGTAGAAAGGCATTTTAGACAGAAAAAATATAATCTGGTTCAAACCACTCTACTATAATACAACAAAAACAAAACTAGGAAGTTATTATTCAATATAATTGAAAAATCAAAAATACGTTTTTGAAATCATTTAACAATAAATGTCTAACCAACAACATAATGTATAAAGCCATTGTAACAAACAACAATAACATAGACGGAAACTTTACAGCAAGTAAAGATTTAGCAATTACAAAACATCATTTAAGACAGAGAGTTACATAAACAACATGATTCTATCAAAATCCATATGGAGCTAAAAAGAAAATAACATGACTAACAAAATTAATTTTGAAATCATAAAAGAGCAGCCCTACAAAACTGCAATAGCATAAACTATATTTGGAGGGTAGTAATGCGCCTAAATTCATAAAGTGTAAATACTATAGCGAAAAGCTCATCGGAACAGTTCATAGAAAAGGCATGGGGTGGCAAATTTACGGAGGTGGGAAAGTGACTAAAAGTCGAAACACTAGATCAGGACCAATAATATCGCTCATTCTTCTTTGGATTTTATCAAGAGTGTCTTGATATACAGCAAGTGCTGAGGAACATTTGTGTCAGCAATATTCTAAGCATTGACTGATAGATATGCAAGAGAGATTCTGGAGAAAAAACTCTCTAGCCCGAGACAGTGAACAAAATCTTTTAGCAGCTACCCTATACAATATAGTCTTTGCACTTCATATCAGCCGATAACTTTAGCCTGAGCATGCACGAGATACTCACCTGGAGATTAGCATCGGCCATGCTGATGACAGGAAGTAAGATGTATCTCCGATAGGTAATAGAAAATAGTTAAATTTTGGAGGTGTCAAAATTGAACGAGCTATTCTTAACCCAAGTTAACAACAAACTGAATGTTGTTTTAACATCAGCCATCAACTTGACAATTTTTTAACTGATCAGACTTACTATCGAGACAAGACTAAAATGGCTGTGTCATCAATATAGAGAAAATGTAGTTCATTCTGTTGTGCCAGACAGTTTTTCTCACGGGAATCAATCTTAGACATTTATAAATATACCATTAGTCTGTACACTGCATACTATTGCTATATCTGATCTGGTGCCCCTAATAAGTTATGTATATTGTTCCGACATTTGTCCTAATCTGTATTGTCATATTTATGACGTTTTGGCCGTTGTAACTAACTTTTTCAGCTGACTTTTCTTTTTAACTGAAAATTTGAAACGAGCCGTTTATTTCGATAAATAAATCGAGAGTACATTGTTCTCGTTTTATGAGTCAAACTACTTCCGGATTTCCCAATTATTTCCATTTAACTCAACTCTCTATGTTTTTATTTATTTTTTATTTTTATTTTTATTTTTATTTTTTTTTTATTTATTTTTTTTTGTTCACTACTGCTGCTCATAACACTTTTGGTCAAGTCACGTGTTCCAACCAACACTTTTATCAACTCGGCCATGTGTCTTGACGTTCTTGCCAAAAATCAAAGAAGTGCGTGTAATGACCCTGAGCTGCCATTTCGACGTAACATGCGATTCGTTTGTCTTTTCTGCAAATATTTTCAAAGTTATTTTTTTCTCTGATGAACTTTCCTCTTTGGTGCTTCGACGACACGAATGTTAATGTACTACTAGATTAGCAAATAGGTCTCACCGTTTTACTATTGAACTAGCAAGATACAACTAATTGTTTTTTTTTACGTTGCTTCTCGCTGTTATATAATCCTTCTGGGTATATTCTGCGTGAGTCATTATGTCTGGGGATAAATGGCTTCTTCGTTGACAAAAAAGTCTTCAAACCATGATGCCAGCATTTTCCGATACTTGGCGTTCCATAAACTGCTGTATATTCGGCGAGAATCTGCTCGAAACGGATGTTGATTATCTTTTCACATAAGATAATCAACAAAATAAACTGGACTCAAGGTGCATCAAAATGATTTAGCTTTTTCACAACTGATAAAATCGACTATGATCAGGATTCATATTTAAACAAAAATATTCCATATATTTTTATTGTGTCTTTCATCGGTGAAATTGTAGAGTTGGTTGGTCGATTTTGGTGGGATTACACACGCATTGAGATCACCAGCCAGACAGCCAGCAAGATTGGCTGCTGTCTGAAACTGCTAAAGTGAATTCTCTAAACTCAAAAGTTGATTATCTGTGATAGCTGACGTCACTTAAATAGTTACCTCCTAATACCTGGGGCTTCTGGTGCATCCTGTTTCATCTCAGGCGCTGATCTCCTGACAAAATTTCACACCAACCATCGCCTATGAAACTCCATTCTGATTTCTTACTTCCCTAATCTTACTTTCTAATCTTCAAAATTTAAATACAACTCCAATTTTCTATTTTCCTGAATTTAGTATCTTTATTGTCCTTCTTCTTCAGTTTTCATTATAATTTTTACATTCTCACCTAGTAAACCCGTGCGTTGTAGTGACATTATCGCCTTACCTGAGTTGAAAATGTTACATATATAGGTGCTCTTTTTATATTTCATTTCTGGGGTGAGTAATTATCATCATTTACTTTACAGTATTTATATGAGTGTTATTTTCCACATTTTCTTGGTTGTTAACATATCGTTTGGGCCATTGTATCTCTATCCACCTGCATTATTAAATCTACATGTGAAAATTTCTCATGTCTACGGATATCTCGTTTAGTGTTTAATTTTAGTTTTCTAACCCATTATGAGGGTTAGTTTCACCCGTTTGAGCGAGAGACAAAGAGACAATTGTTATTGTTGTTTGTTACAATGGCTTTATATATTATGTTGTTGGTTAGACATTTATTGTTAAATGATTTCAAAAAAGTATTTTTGATTTTTCAATTATATTGGATAATAACTTCCTATTTTTGTTTTTATTGTATTATAGTAGAGTGGTTTGAACCAGATTATATTTTTTCTCTCTAAAATGCCATTCTACCAGTAAACTACTGCAAAAACGGTAATTATGGCTATAAGCATCATTACAATTTAACAATATATATATATATATATATATATATATATATATATATAGTGTATCGAGGCAGCAGATAATTACCTAAACATATATTGTTAAATTTAACAGACAATGAATGTCTATTATGTTTAATCATGAGACGTTTTTAACATCGTATTTTGACTTGAATTTCAGGTGAAAATAAAGACATTTAGCTATTTTTTTATTATGCTGGTTCTAACCTTTGACACAT
This sequence comes from Ascarosepion bandense, assembly GCA_037127315.1. Taxonomy (NCBI): domain Eukaryota; kingdom Metazoa; phylum Mollusca; class Cephalopoda; order Sepiida; family Sepiidae; genus Ascarosepion; species Ascarosepion bandense. The sequence continues at coordinate 1,063,772 of JBBBDQ010001205.1, forward strand.
ATGGGCCATCTTCAAAGAGGTTACAGAAACGTTAATATAAAGACATCCGTCATCAAAGATGATTTTATCTTGTGTTGACATAAAACTTTGCTATGCAACGATAACAGTCACCAAATAGCAGATGCAGGTCGTAAATTTGTAATGCGGTTCTATGAAGTCACACCGCATGAGAGACCTAAAAGGTAACAGAACGAAATGTCAAAATGCAATGTAATGTGCAGTGACCAGATTGAAATGTGATTTTATTAAGTGTGGGTTGTTTTGATATAATGTAGATGGCCTCCAATATCTGAAGGTTCTTTTTACTGTTACCAGTTTCTTCTGCAGAGAAGGTGATGGCAACAGCGTTTTTGGGATGTAAAAACAATTGTGTTTTAAAAAGGTCACATCATCAATTGCTATGACAGTTACAAATGTTATCAAGGCCAACAGGCCAGGAAAACTGATAAACTGATGTTTAACAGTACAATACTGCAGCATACGAGTCCCTGGTTTCAATGGCTGCTATGCGTGACTGTGTAATTAAACTGGTTGATTACGTTCCCTATTCACCTGATTTGACTATCATCTTTTCCCAAGACGACAAAACACTTGACTGGGAATCAGTACTGCAGTGATGATGACGTCATATCTACTATTGACCAACAGAATGAACAGTCTTCTTTGAATTGATAAATGTAAGTTTACTAGGAAATAAAACAATGAAGTTCTTAATAAGAAGATTTGAAATTAATGCATTCAAGATTTTACAGCTCAAGTATATAATTCCTTCATAGTCAGCCAATAAACTTATAAATCTACACTCGCATGTCTATTTTTGGGATGTAAATGCATTTCTAGTGAGATAAACACCACACGCCATTAAAATATTTTGCTATAGAAATATGTTGTAAACATATTTATTTTAGAAATGCATTGTAAATTATTTCGTTAGAAAAATGCGCTGAAAAACTGAAAACAAAAGGAACGATTACCAATAATCAAACATTAATGCTGCCATTCATATAACTTAAACTAATTGGAAATATGAAAATCCCATGATTGTTAATATATTAACATTAATCTCGCATATGTATTTCTACAGTTACAGACAGAAGAGGTATATATTTACGACTTGGTTTAAAGGGTAAAATCGATCACCTGTAGGGCACACCTCACCGTCAAATTTAATTAGCAAAGCATGGGGTATATTTACGCTTCTGTACTAAACTCAGGAAACCCTAATAATTCTTTGTTCGCGAAGCCAATATGATGTCGAACATAACTTTACATATAAAATTAAAGCAAACGAGAGTTTTATAAAAATAAATATGCTACACTATAAAATAAAGAAAACGAGAATTATATTAGCACATGAAATTGCTGCCCCACTATTGCAACAAACACTTCCGCGGTGTCGTTGTTGCGACAGTAAACAAGTCAGACGTGTTTTCTTAACAACAACAAAGAAAAGAAAAAAAAAGCAAGAAACGAAAACGCTTGAAAAAATTCGTCCTTCGGCTAATATATGAAAATCAATTCCTCTGTATAGTTGCTTATAGTTGCGATATTACGTTACTTGTTTCAATACGAACAGTGAAGTTAAGCAACTGTCAGTACTTTGATGGGTGACCACTTGGGAATGCCAGGTGTTTTAAGCTTGGATAATTGTTAATCGGAATGTCCAGTTCTAAATCCCGTTGGTTAATTATATTCACTTACACGAAGTTACCCTTTGGAAAGGCATGAACCTACCTCTTCTTACCTAAACTAGGGGTTAAAAATTAATACTTGTATCACTAAAGCCAATTATTATCTAAAAATATTCTTATCATGTAAAAATATTTTCTGAATTTAAATAACCGGTAATGGGTTGGTAAAGCTATGCAACCACCTGTGAGTTAATTTTATTTACAAAGGAAAGCTATAATTTTACATATATTTTAAATAATTTTTAATGCAACATTATAACCTTACTTTTGTGACCAATGGAATTGGCCTAAGGGAGGTTTCAAATAATGGGTATTATTAGTCCCATTCTCTCTTTTTCTCTCCACCTCCTGTTTTGTGAAGGAAAGTGTAAAGTGCAATTAGAAAATCAAAAAAATTGCACAATGAAATAAGCATGACAATGCGATATATAAATTGCTTATGATGTTAGTAGAGGAAACATAAGTAATTTAACGATAGCGAAAAATTATAATTAAATTTGCTATAGTGTAGTCATAATTAATTTTACTGTAACATTATAATTAATTTTACAATAGGAAAACGTAATCATTAATTTTATGATAGTAAAACATGTTTATTTTTGTTAGAGTAAAATGTCATAACTATTTTTAGTATAGTAAAACTTATAATTAATTTTACTATAGCAAATATTTTAATTAATTTTACTATGGAAATCATGATAACAAAATTCATAATTAATTTTAGTATAAAAATAAGGAAAGGTTATAATCAATTTTATGACTGAAATATCATGTTTTGTTTTGTCTATAAGAATGAATTGGAAATAAAGGTCTTATCAGTAGTAAGGAATGACTAAAATCATTATTTGAATCTATATAAACCAACCTATATATATATATATATATATATATATATATATATATATATAAGTGTGTGTGTGTGTGTGTGTGTGTGTGTGTGCGGGCACACATAAGTGCACAAATGTCTTTATTAGAACAGAGAGGATTTGGCTCTGTAAATAGAATAAAATATTTGCATCAAGCCCTCCACCTAGATCAATTTTGATATTAATGAAATTAATATTAATTAGGATTGGGTTTTTGGGATTTACGTATCTGATCATCCTTTTGTATTTAATATATATATATATATATATATATATATATATATATATTACTGACTTGATTGTCTTTCTAAGAGATTTGTGAAAATGATTTTCTCACCTTCGATAGTTTTTACCTTCTCAGACATGCCCAATTTCTTTGTTTCTCTCTTTTCATGATTCTTATTTTCTATTTCTATGTTAATTTTTCATTTTTGTTTTTGTTTTGTTTGACTTGTGTTTTTGGTGGAGATTGCACCAAGAGTACACAAATCAAAATATGTAATGACACTGACCTGAACGATACTCACATTAACCGCTTGAGAGACAAACCGACGACGTCTGCATTGAAGGGAACTAAACAGAGATTGAAATTATTCCAAAATGGCGAGCGGTGGGTCGTGTGAGTGGTGAACTATAAATACACATAAAACTTGGGTCATTTCTTGAGACATCTTACCAACCATCCACACAACTCTAATCACCACTAAAGAAGAAAAAAGAAAAAAATGATAGTGCAAAAGACTGCTGAGAAACTTGAATGATACAATGAAACGGAATAAAATGAATGAAATAATGAATGGCGAAGAGAAAAAAAAGATTAATGAAACGAAAAAATGAAGGAATACAGAAGACAGATTTCTTAAAATATAGAAATAAAAGAAAAAGTAACGAACGAAATAAATAAATAAATAAATAAATAAATAAAGAGAGTAAGGAGAAAAGAAAATATCAGTGAAATGAGTAATGAAGTAACGCAGAAGGAACATTTGTTAAAATAAAGAAAGACGGAATGACAAAAAAAGAAAAATGAAAAAATACAAGATTGAGACGAGTAATGAAGGGACGCAGAAGAAACAATTGTTAAAAGAATGAAAGAAAGAAAGAAAGAAAGAAAGAAAGAAAGAAAGAAAGAAAGGAAAATGAACTAAAGAAAGAGAGAAGGGCGGAAAGAAGACGGGAATTAAAAAATGAATGAAGGAACGCAAAAGAAACATTTGTTAAAAGAAAGAAAGAAAGAAACGAAGAAAGAAAGAAAAACGAACTAAAAAAGAGAGAAGGGTGGAAAGAAGACATGAATGAAACGAGGAGTGAAGGAGCTTAGAAAATATCTTTGGGAAAATACAAAAATAAGGAAAGAACAAACAAAAAATAACGAATGGGAAAAGAAAGAAGGAATGCACGCAAAAGGGAAATATGAAAAAAGACATGTGAAGGAAATCAGAAGGAAAGTCATCAGAATTAACGGAAATAACAGAAATAAATAAAACGAAGGATAATAAAATAAGTAAACAGAATGAATATGAAAAGCAAAACAAAAGCAAAAATTGAAAAATAAAAAGCAAGAATAAGAACAGAAAGAAAACATTTGAATGATAAAAATAGCATTAAAAACAAGGGAAAAATAAAAAGACAGAAGAGAAGAAGTAAAAAAAGAAGAGAGGAAGGAAGAAATTACAATGAAAGAAAGAATAATACAAACAAAAAATGAAAAAAGAAAGAAAAATTCAACAAAAAAAGAAAATATAAAGTAGCAATTTTTTTTCTTAAATAGAAAGAATAATGAAGAGATTTTAAAAATGCAAACATAAAAGTAAAAATAACGAAAAATTGCAGTCAAAAACCGCAAACCTCTGTGAAGGCTATACTGACATCATCTCAGCGATTATGAAAAGATAATTATTAAAATCACCTTAAAATAAGAAAGAATAACTGCAATAAACTCGACCGCTCTCGAAATTAAATGTATACTTAAAATGAAACAGTGGATGATCTAGGGTAGGTAATTCGGTATTTGGTATTTACAAGGTAAAAATAAATTGTAATAATTAAACTGGAAAAATAATCCAGAAAATTTATCCCGTACTGGATCGAACCCCAAATCTAATCAGTTCGTGCCCGTCATGAGGCCAATGATCCCTGAAGGTCTTATATGAATCCATCCAGTGGGTCTTGGGATATCTTAACCACTAAGAGACAAAGAGACAAACGCGACTGAAGAGTATAAAGAGAGAAATAATAAAAACAGTATTAAAGAGGAAACAAAAATGGATTAGACCTTTACTTGTGCACTCAACTTGTAACCTTGTGCCAAAGAACCCTGACCTATCACGATAAATGGGTGTTCCCTCAAAAATACTATGTGCTTTTAGCAAGTGTTTGGTCTTAAAATCAACCCAGACCTCAAGAAGCACCTTGACAGTATATTGGACCTCAAACTTACACACGGCCTCAAGTGGAACTCGTATTTATGATTTTCGTCTACCTTTACAAGAACATGACTAGGCTGACAATTGAATATTGTTAGATTATATAGTCAAGAGCTGTTCAGTCTTCACTTTCGACTCTCGAAAGAGTCCAGAACCGTCTCTGTGTCGTTGTGGGTGATATGACATTTTCCAACATAAAACCTCTTTTTCACAGACGAGATGCCGCAAGCAATATCGCTATTTCCATGGATATTGTTCACATGAACTACACTCCTTAGTTCCATTAATCATAAATTTCACAGCTAAGACCCAACTTATCTTCATTATATATATATATATATATATATATATGATGAAAATAAGTTGGGTGTTTTTATAAATCCATTGCTAATAGCTTATTTCGCGGAGCTCTTACAGACCGCTCATCAGACCAAAATTCCTACAACAATCAATGGGTTAGATTTATCTAGACAAAAAGATTCATGGCAGGAAAAAAATCGGGATGAGGTTAGATTTACAGTGTTAGTTATTATTGGATTCTATATTTTTATTTCAAGCGATAAGATGACCTTTGCTTGAACATTTAGTTGGCCATTGTTAAATACATGACAGCAAATTTAGTGGGCCTATTTTTATTAGAAGAATTGAATTGTCAGCTTTTTCTATTTATTCTAACGGTAATAATAATATATTCATTTTGTAGGTACTAATTTTCCATCGTTTTGGTTATAACAATTATAATTTTATCGTCTATAATAAGAATTTTACAAATATATATATATATATATATATATATATATATATGTGTGTGTGTGTGTGTGTGTGTGTGTGTGTGTGTGTGTGTAATTATTGTCAACTAGTTTTGGTCATAATTAAATTAAGCCAGTATACAGTTGTATTAAAAGTGCTCAATACATATATATTGTACAATATAGAGCTTTTGAATATTTTTAATTTGGAACCCAGTTGTTTACGCAACCTTGCTGCAACCTTTTGGTATTTTCAGAAGTTTTAAATGAACGGATTCTCTAACGTTATATATATATATATATATATATATATATATATATATATATATATATATATATATATACGAAAACTAAAAAATAATCGGCCCAACAAAATTTAAATTCTGAAAGCTTAGTTAGGTTTTGTTTAATGAACTGATCTTGAAATATTTTAGCAAGCACTCATGCCAACTAAAATAACGTTTATAATAGAGAGAGATATTATCGGATCAAAAAGAAAAACCTACAAAACTGAGAATTTTCGGATACGAAATTGAGAAAACTGGTAGCGCCAATTAGCGTTAAAGAAGATGATACACTGATAGAAAAAGGCTACACGATTTCTGTATGATGTCCAATATTTGGTTTATTAGAACTTCAGAATCTGGGCTAGTTGTTATGACTTTTTTGTTATATATATGAATAGAATAAATAAAGAACAAGTAGGAAAACTTTTTCCTACTTGTTCCTTAATTATTCTATTCATCTTGTCAGTTTCTGATCCATATATTCAACTAACATATATATATATATATATATATATATATAGAATAAGTAAAGAACAAGTAGGAAAAAAGTGTCTTTAATTTAACATGTTTCATTTTAACAAGCTTCTTCAGAGATTTATTAAAGACAGTATGTTGCTTGATACTTCAATCAACATATTGTCTATTTTAAATTTCTGAAGAAGCTTGTTACAGTGAAACATGTTAAATTAAAAACAATATTTTCCTTCTTGTTCCTTACTTATTCTATTCATCTTGTCAGTTTTTGATCTATATATTCAACTCCGGAGGCTTAAATACGAACATTTCAGAGTGCTTGGGTGTCAATTCGAAGACAGTGCGGAGAATTCGGAAAAGGTTGGATGATTACGAAGGTATTTGGTGTGATCACTATTGATACCGACATTATGACTCAATTCATCTTCATCTGGCTACAGACTCAACATGGATATCTATATCAAGTGCCTTGAGAAGGTACTGCTGTTCTAGGTTAAGAATGTGGCTGTTGCAGCTATGCATTGCGACATGACTCTGCCCCGTGACACGAGGGAACGTAGTGATGCCTGTCAGAAAAAAAATATATATTGCTATTTTAGTCTATTCATATCTATCACAGTCTATTCCTTTCTGGCGGCATAACTCTCCAGTCTGCAACCCCTTTTATTATCATGTGGGCGCATTTGAGCGAGGGACCAACAAAACTCCTTGTAACCTCAGAAATGAACAAATAGAAAGGATTTTACTTAATCAATGAAACCGTCCAAATGAATTGCAGGAGATTCCGAAGTCGTCTGGAGACGGTGGTTGAAGCCGATGGCTATATTATAGTAAAATTGCCCTTTAATATTTCAAGATATTTTTGTGCAATTTTGGTAAATATATCGATTAAAATGCGGTGATATTCATTTTTGCGTAATTTAGATTGCAATTTATCCAACGTATATTGAGAGAAATGTAAAAAAAAATGTGAAAAATAAGGTTTTCGTGTGACGTGTTTTGTTTTTTAGGATAGAGTTTCGATATGCTGGTGTGAGAGTACATGCGCACAAAAGAAAGAAAAAAACAATGAAAAAGAAAGAATAAGAAAGCCAATAATAAGTATAAAATCAAAAATATATTTTGAAAAAAATGAATAAAAGTAAAATGTAAAAGAAAAAAAAATGAAACTAAATAATGACAGTGAAAAAAGTAATAACAAAATGAATATGGGCAAAACAAACTGAATTAAATGTATGATTTACATTTTTATTTATTCATTTAAATTAAAAGAAGATCAAATTCAATACAGAATAGAAAGCAAGGTGCAAACAATGAAAGAGAATAGGATGAAATAAAGAAAAAGAATAAAACGTGAAGAAAGAAAGAAAGAAACAGATTTAAGATTAAAATTGCAAAAATTAGTTAAATGGAAAACATAAAAGATAACAATGAAATGAAAAAGAAAGAAAGAATGTAACGAGAAATAAACTGTTGGAAAATGAACAAGAAAAAGCAGTAAAATGTGAAATTGAAAAGAAATAAAGGAAAAAATGAATAAAAATAATTGACAAACGAAGGTGAGGTAAGAATGATGAAAAGAACGAACGAAAGAGAGACAAATCACGGAGTAAGAAGGAAACAATCAAGTGAAATAGAGAAAATAGAGAAAAGGAAAAAAATAAGTAGAAAGAAAGAGAATGAAAGAACTAAACGGAACGATTCAGTGGTAGGAAAAGAAAATAACGAAGCAATAAACAAAGGAAAGAAATAGAGGACAAAAGAAAAGTAAATAAAAAAGAAAGAAAGAAAGAAAGAAAGAAAGAAAAAGATAAAAAAGGTGAAACAAGCATTTATTTTTTAACAAATCGACGGAATTAAAAGAAAGACGAAAAGAATAAAGTGAAAAAGAAGAGAAATAGAGGAAAAAATTAATAAAAATATAAAAAGAATTGATAGAAAGAAATCAAAGGAAGAAAAGTCGAGCCAAATCTGTAAGTGAGTGACAGAGAAATGGTTCAGTTGGAATAATTCGGATTCAATGCGAATCACTGAGGCGTGACATAATCAAATTCCTGTCTCAGATTTCTCTACGAAATGTAAGGAATCCCAAATGGGGCGTAGCTATGATGAGAAATGGAAGTGGCGTGTAGATAAATGGTGGGATGTCCCTGGTCCCGAAAAATAAAAGCGAATGCTCAATGGTCCGTAAAAGGGTTAAATACAAGAAAAGACGGGCCAAGTTAACGCTCGACGGAGAGCAACTTTGCTGAAACGACCATAAAATCTCTCTTTTATGTTCTGTTTTGTGAGAAGTTGGTTTAATGTAGAGATTCCGGGTTAGAGTGGAGACGTCGAATTCGGGCGAAATCCCGGAAACATTCGCTGGTTTTACGCAAATGGAATAATGTAGTGCCGTCGTTATGTCTAAATCTGTTTCGTTTTAATGCTGAAATATTGCAGTTGGATCAAGTGGGGTCATGTAGCTCAGGATAGGTGAGGTAGGGAGAAAAGTCATGGCAAATCGTTTAAAGATATCGTCTCTCTCGACATAGTAAATAGAAGAATATTTGCAGTTGATTGATTTTTATTTCTTAAAACAAATCCGTAGATCAAATCTATAAGCAAATAAAGAGCCATCGCACTTTCCAAATAAAAGTGAACTTGAGGTTTAGCATGATTGTTAATGTACTGAGTTAGTTGTTTTAGAGGTTCAATCTTATCCTCTTGACGAATTGAGACTCTTGTCTACATTTCAAATTATCGTATGTATTCGATTCAAATTTTATTATCTTTCTAAACACTTTTATTTAAAGTATTTACATTATTTAGACTGTTGTCCTCATCTTCATTGCCATTTTTATGATGTTTCTGCCGTTGTACTCTCCAGCCTTCTTCAGGTGCTAGTAATTTAGATATCGTAATAAAAGGTTTGGTTCGAAATTCGTAGCAGCTGTAGAAAGCCGGAGCTTACAACGGCCGAAACGTAGTGAAAAATAGCAACGAAGATGAGGAAAATAGTCCGAATAATGTTTAATTGTGTAAATACTACCTCATCTCAGAAATACAGACAAATACTTTTATTCATATTTAAATCTTTCACTGTTTTGTAGAATTAACAAGTCCACATCTAACATTTGAGAACACTATCTATACTAAAATTATCCAAATACAAGCCTGGAGATACACTCATTTGAGAGAGTTATTGTTCCAGTGGTTTTTTTTTTTTAATCATATCACCCCAAGCAAGGCGAAAATGCCACTGATGCGCAGGGGGCTACGTCAGAGTGAAAAGATTGGAAAAGAGAAAAACCGGAAACCACATCCTAAAGAGGAAACAAGGGATGAGCCTCTTCACCTGTTCAATAGATGTGGGTGGAGTGTGAACCGGGCGATAGTTTAGTTTATCTGCTCCAATTGTCTATCTACTTTGTGTGAAATAAGCACTTTCTTCGAACTATACACACATACACACACACGTGTGTGTGCGTGTGTAAAATTTCAACTTTAAAAGGATAAGCTTTTACTTGTCATGTATGTGTGCGTGCGTATAGGTCGGTTACAATGAATAAGCTTTTTATTAAAAAAAAAAGAAGCAGAGGTGGTTGTAAGATTATGAAAATACCGCTACTAGCAAGGGAAGTGCTCGGACGAACTAGATTTCTTGGTTCCGTCAGGTCTAAAGTTGACGGCTAGGACCCGTCATGCCGCTTAAATAGCACTCACCCTCCCTCTGTATTCCATCGGAAAGAAGTAAATTCCACTCTAACAGCTTTGTCCTGTGAACCCACTACCATGTGGAACCGACTTCCAAGAAGTTTTTTCCCCGATTAATAGAATCTTAACCTGTTGAAAAATAGTAAAACTATCTTCCCTTCCCATCCATATAAACTACCTCTTAATCAAACCCTTTACTTGGATTGTTCTACGAGCCTTGGAATGGGTGAACATTAATATAAAAAATAAAAAATAAAAATAATAAGTATGTATAACGCTTAACCCGGGACATAAAAGGAATAAGATTGTAGTATTCAGGGAAGTATATACGGAGGAGCTTGTTTTCCAAAGTAGCAGTTCTTAAGAAAAAAAGAACACTCTGTGTGAGACATTCTCCTCTAATTTTTTAAAGAGAAAATAAGGATGAAAAAGAGAAAGCCAATAATAAGTATAAAATCAAAAATATATTTTGAAAAAAAATGAATCAAAGTAAAATGAAAAAGAAAAAAAAAATGAAACTAAATAATGACAGTGGAAAAAAGTAATAATAAAATGAACGTGGAAATAGCATGACTTGTCATAAATATAAAGGTATGAACTGGTTGAATTGAAGACAGGAGGTTATCTGAGCATCTACCGTGAAAATAACGATAAAATACTGATAGATACCGTCTATGTAAAAAAGGCTGCAGAGTGGAAAATGTTTTTTCCGTAATATTCCATATGAAATGAGTAGCTATATTTAAATGCAAAACTAGTAACAGAACTCTCCAACAGACAGAAGTGATAAAGTTTACAATAAGCAATAACAACAAAAAATAAAGTACAGAGAAAAAATAATATAAATCATGCAAACACTATATTCCAGGCAAATTAACAATAGTAAGCCAAAGCAGCAGTAAAATGACAAAAAAATTCACGAAATGATAATTGACATTGACACACAAGAGCAAATTCAGACAAGTGAACAAAACGTTCTGACTTCAAGACAAGACAGACTGGGACTGAGTCAGATGAAACCAAACAAGACAGACCGGGATAGAGTCAGATGAAACCAAGAACCGGCCTATTTTATTGACGAGAAAAACAACCCAGCATGCATTCGTGTTCTGCCTATAAAATGGGGCGAGGAAAGGGTTTTGCAGTCATTCTCAGATAGAAAAAATTATCTAAAAACGTTTTTGATGTCATGAGTTTTTCCTTCTTTCGACCCTGATATGTAAGATTGAAACGTGACGGATGAGTTCTTGTGATAAATGAACAAATTGTAATGAGTGATTAGGTCGTGAATATGATTAGCTAGGTCTAGAATAGAAAGTGTTGACTAGCCCCACTCAACTTTCCCCTCGGCCTTGTGTCACAATTGTTGTATTATTTACTATATTAAATATACATTCCCAGATAAGCTTGAAACGAACATTTCGGAAAAGATTTTGAACTCTATGAAGGCTGGAATATAAGGACCGTGCAGCTCCAGTCAAAATTTGTCACAAGATCTGACTGTTTTAATGATAAAGCATTGTAGAAGGAAACAGAAGCGATAAAAACGCCGAGCACTTTTCCGACATATTTTTTAGCAAAGTGAATGTTCTGTTTTTTTCGTTATATAACGTTTGGAACATTTATTTTTAAAAGGTTTCATTAAAAAGAATCGACTACATTATTTTAAAGCCAGTCACTTTTGTGACATTTCATTTTCTTTCATTCTCAAACTTGCTGAATAATTTAATTGCTATGGACATCTAAAAATTGAACAATGTAAGCATTTTATGGTTTTCATTTTAATAAAAATTAAATATACGACTAAAATACTAAAAAAAAAGATTTATCGTTATATAGAAAAGAATAGTGGACTGTTTTGTGGTGTCTGTCCTTCATATGATCGCGAACGCTGGAAAATGTCATCATGAAAAAAAAGACTAGAAGCAACCGAAATGTGGTTGCAATGAAAGATGCTGTCTATACCATGGACCGAACATGTAAGTAACGACATTTTTTAGAAAAGATGGAAACAAAAGAAAATTGATACTTAATATCAGGAATAGCGAGCTAATGTTTCTGTGACATGTAATGAGTAAGAAGGACTTGGAGAATTCGATACTCACAGGTCAGATAAACTCAAAGAAATATAGGGAAAGCAACACATAGCATACTTGATGGGCTTGATCAGGTGGTTGTCAGAGCAGAGTTTGGGAAAAGTAACAAGAGAAAAGGTATTAAGAGCTACATGGGACAGGGAGATATGGAATGCCATGATCGCCTACGTCCTGAATGGACTCGGCACTTAGAAGAAGAAGATAGAGACCGTATCGATCGTGCAACAAATACCGATACTCACTGAAAAATGTTTCGCAGTCGGTTAGGACGGACAAGGTTTGAAAGGACATAATTACTTGTAAATAATCATTGTCATAGTCACGATACCCGATATACTCGAAATAACCAAATCACGTAATTAAAATTAATCATACTAGTTTGTTAATATTAGTAAGGTCGAGGCGTGAATTTGCCAACAAAAAAAATATCTGTATTGTATCTCTGTTTTTCAACATGTGAAGGGCAATGCAAAACAGATAGTTTACAACAATGTGTAATTAATGAAATCTTATTGTAAACAAGATAAAGTATTACTAACAGTTCCAAACCAGATCTTCATTCCAATGAATGAATACTGAAAAATAATGCGATAGAAAGAAACGTATTTATTAAGATTTGCTTCTAGATCACCAAATGATGGATTCGAATAAGTTCTGTCACAAGATCTGGCAAGTTTTTCTTTTTTTCATTTTCCATACCCTTACTTCCGTTTTTTACACGCACAAAAACAAATAATTTTATTTTCTCATAATGTTTTGTTATCACTGAAGAGACGAGTGTTAAATTCACTCGTTAAACTGGCAATATGTTTTTTGAAAGTTTGAATTTATATATACAAGGGGTAATGTTGAGAAGAGAACGACAGAAAATACCGATTGCATTTTACATTGAAACGTTAAAGATACAGGGATGTTCAGCTTTAAATTCCCTATAAATGTTCAGAACGGAGTGTTATAATTTTCATATGAACTTATTGTGGGCACTGGTTTTATTTTTTTATTTTTGTTTTTTTGCTGCCAGCTTTTTGTTTACTTGTAATTTTAGGAAGACTCATGTCAGGAGCAAGCTGAACTTGCAGACTCATTAGTAGTTGATCGCAAAGTAGTTTCAAAACGTTTGAAAGCATTCGGAATTATTAAAAGTAAAAGGGCATTGGGTGCCGTCCGAGTTGAAGTCGATGGAAGCCGAACGGCGTCTTGTTATGTGTAAACAGCTGTTTCAAATTCAGAAAAGGAAAGGTTATTGCACCGTATCCTGATCAGCAATGAAAAGTGGATACACCACGATAACCCTTAGATTAGATGATCGTGAGGTAAGCCCGGCCATAAATCAACATCGGCGGTTAAGCCGAATATCCATAGTTCGAAGCTTCTCCTCTGCTTTTGATGGCATCAGCTGGATGTAGTTTAGTATGGGCTGCTCAAACCGACCGAAACCATAGCGGTAGATTGCTATCGACTACAATTGGTACGTTTGAGCTGAGCATTGAAGAAGAAAAAAACGGTCGCTATACGAGCAGAGATAAGACAAAGTGATTTAACGACATCACAACATTGTACAACGGGTGAACATATACTTGGAAACGCTTAAATATGAAGTACTACCTACCCGCCGTATTCATCAGACATTACTCTGTCTGATTATTACTTGTTCTGATCGTCGGCACATAGACTGGTTGAGCAGTTCTTTCATTCTTATGAAGATGCCAAAAGATGAGTCGACTTATGGTTAGTCTCAAAAGGCGTGTCGCTTTTCCGACGTGGAATTTAAATGCTGCCAGAAAGATGGAAAAAAGTAGTTGCTAGCGATGCACAATACTTTTAGTAACATGTTTCTTGCTAATTTTTGTTAATAAAACATTAACTTTTATGAAAGGTCAGTAAGAAGTTATTCAAAGTTCCACTATATATATATATATATATATATATATATATATATATAAACAAACAAATGTGCGAACGCTACCGTAGAACGCGTTTCCAATTCTAATTTTAAAAAAAATCACTTGTTTCCGATGAAGAACCGAGGACGGTTTTAAATATAAAACTACATTAAAAATAAACAAATACTGTTTAAAAAAGTACGTTTTTTTAAAAATCAGAAACTTTTTATTAATACTCTTTCCTATATATATATATATATATATATATATATATATATATATATATATATATATATATATATATATATATATATATATATATATATATATATATATATATATATATATATATAGCCTATTGAATTAGGAAAGGTGTTGTGGAGCATTGGATATCGGCTCGGAACGTGAAATCGGGGAGCCGAGTTCGAATTCCAGCCGAATTCATTGCATTCACTTACGCGCAAATACCCTTAGGAAAGGTATTAATCCGTCTATTCCTTCCAGTTATGGGTTAAATAACAGGACAGATTGGGTTCTATAGCCTTGGTCGGCAACCAGTCTACCGCAGAAAGCAATGGCAACCTACTGCGGGATAATCTTCTGCCCAGTCAGTCATGTCTCTTTCGAGACATGATCGCCCAAGCGTGTAACACGTATGGCACTTAAACTGACTGAACAATTAATAATAATCATGTATGTAAAAACCAGGCATATACTCACTGCTAGGTAAAACTATTACCAGTTATCACGTGAAAGTTTTGCAATCAGTAATCATTAAGTCCAACCAACCCTCTCGCTGTTACAAGAATGAGTGACTGGTCGGTTTAAAGGTAATTAGTCATTAATTTCATATTTCTTTTTTGTATATAACATTGGTGTAAATTTATATAAGTTTTACTCGCTGTGACCATATTACTAAATGCACAATATTTTAACCTTTTCAGATAGGTTGATTTTAAATCGTTATATTTCTTTATTGCCGATTTACCAATTTAGCATATACTAGTAGTCCCAGAGTTCACGGCTTTGCTTTTTTAATTTTTTCTTTCTTTCTTTCTTTCTTTATTTATTTATTTATTTCTCTGAAATTAAACAACATTTCGGAGCCCGAAAACGCTTGGGATAATAAAAATTACGGAAAAATGTCTTTCCGTTTTTTCTCCTGATCAAAACGGAGCAGTCAATTATTTATGAGATACTGGCAGATCGTAACATACGTACTGGTTAACTATCTAATTAAGGGTAGGATAAGCTGAATTATAATCAAATATTTTTCTTACTGTTATGTATATAGTTTTGATACGTCTACTGCTGTAACATTATAAAAAATGTATAATTTATCATGTTGCTTAATATAATTAAACGAATTATTTTACAGTGTAGTGGTTCCACGTCCCATAATATTTACACACTGATAACACATTACGTTTGGCACATCATTGTGTTTCAATTTACTCATGCATATATAAATGGGATCTATGAAGTCATAAGCCTTCGAGGTTGAACGGGTATAGCAAAAAAACTACTGAGAAAAAATACTTATCACAAAAAAGAACAAACGTATCCCTATTTAATTCAAATAAAATATATGTTCAAATAACGTTAAACAGAAAAATGAGAACGAATACAACACCCATTAAAAACGGGTATAAATTACCATGTCTTTCTTTTTGTTGCCTTCAAGTCAAACACAAACCAACGCCCTTCTCAATATTTAACTATTCTGTAATTGTTTATTTTTCGTTTTGTATTAAGTCTGGCTAGCAACGGAACGCTTATATTCCCTCGAGAGCTGACAGTTGTTTAGGAGACGGAGTAAAAACGACAAGGTACATGACTAGAAGCAACACCGTTTTAATGTCGACAACGTTAAAAAAAATATAACGACTCAAGGGTTCAAATGGGACGCATAAATCATGGGTGAAAAATACTTTGATAGATATATCAGGATAGATATATCAGGATAGATAGATAGATAGATAGATAGATAGATAGATAGATAGATAGATAGATCAGGATAGATAGATAGATAGATAGATAGATAGATAGATAGATAGATTAGATAGATAGATAGATAGATAGATAGATAGATAGATAGATAGATAGATAGATAGATAGATAGATAGATAGATAGATAGATAGATAGATAGATCAGGATAGATAGATAGATAGATAGATAGATAGATAGATAGATAGATAGATAGATAGATAGATAGATAGATAGATAGATAGATAGATAGATAGATAGATAGATAGATAGATAGATAGATAGATGATAGATAGATAGATAGATAGATAGATAGATAGATAGATAGATAGATAGATATAGATAGATAGATAGATAGATAGATAGATAGATAGATAGATAGATAGATAGATAGATAGATAGATAGATAGATAGATAGATAGATAGATAGATAGATAGATAGATAGATAGATAGATAGATAGATAGATAGATAGATAGATAGATCAGATAGATAGATAGATAGATCAGGATAGATAGATAGATAGATAGATAGATAGATAGATAGATAGATAGATAGATTCATCGTCTAAATTACGAAACAATGAAAATAACACTGACATCTCATTTTAACAGATATTTACCAAAATTACACAGAAATATTTTAAAATAATGAAAAGTAAATTTAATCTATAAAATCGCCATTTGCTTCAACCACGTTCTCCAGACAACTTCGGAATCTTTTGTAACTCTTCTTGACAGTCTCCTTGTTTAAGTTGGTGAAAGCAGCGTTAATTCTTACCTTCAGTTCATCTTTGGTGCTACAAGGAGATTTGTTGGCCTCTCGCTCATAAGCGCCACACTAATAATAATCAATTGGAGTTTCAGTCTGGGAAGTTAGGTGGCCAGATGTAAGGGATTATGTTTCTATAGAAATTGTTTGATACCGTATGACTATGAAATATAATTAGCTGGTGCGATGGGTAAATTGCCAACATTTTATATTTTTTTAATTTTGCGCATGTGCGTTTTTTTTATTTATTTTGTGCAATGAATAATGTAGTAGGGTCAGTTGGGCACTGTTTGTAAGCAAAAGAGCACCATGACGCAATTCACTCCAGCAGAAATTTGACATTTGACTTCTGTTCTGCTTGGCATTCACGCCAAAAGCTCCAATACGAACATTTCCGAATGTTTGGGTGTTCAGTTCAGAGGATTCGGAAAGAGTTGGATGAGAATGCTGATTACGAATGTACGGCATCTCAAAAAATCCATCTTGGCGTTCTGATAAGGAAAGAACTTCCGATTTTGTTGATGAGGACTTCAGACTCAAGACGGGGCCTACATTATGTACCTTAAGGTGGTAGTGCTGTCCTGAGTCAAGAGGGTGGCTGATTGAACAACCTATGTCTGGTAGCAGGACTCTGTACCATGCCACACTAGCATGAAAAACAGTCATGTCTATCAGACAATTTCTGCGACGAGATCCGCCATTACAGCTGGCCATATAACTCACCAGTGTGCAACCTCCGTGATTATTAATTGTGGGGCGCAGTTGAGCAACAGACCAACGTAAGCAAGGAGACGGTCCAGAAAAGATGCAAGTGGTTCCTAAGTCATCTGGAAGCCATATTTGAAGTCAATGTGATTTTATTGGACAAATTTACTCTTTAATATTTGTGTAAGTTTAGTAAATATATCTGTTAAAATAAGATGTTAGTTTTATTTTCATTTTTCGTAATTTAGACGTACCTCATCCATCGGGACATTTTGATGGATAGATAGAAAAATTTTCATGCGAATAGATATATATGAATAGATTAAAATAGATAGATAGATAGATAGATAGATAGATAGATAGATAGATAGATAGATATGAATATTGACAGATGAATAAATATGAACAGACTGTGGTAGCTAGCTAGCTAGCTAGTTAGATAGATAGATAGATAGATAGATAGATAGATAGATAGATAGATATGAACACACGAAATTAGCTAGATAAATATGAATATGATAGGTAAATATAAATATTGATAGGTAAATATAAATAGACAGTGATATATATATATATATATATATATATATATATATATATATATAGGGGAGTATCTTTCTTTAAACATGTTTTGTTAAATCTGACAATCAAGGAAAAATTATGCGAGATACTAGTAAAAGAATCTTCTATCAACCCAAAATTTACGAGTAAACTTAAGAAAAATTCTGGTTGAAAACACTAACTAAAATTAGAGATAAATCACATTATCAAAAACGTATCGCTATTATATCAAACATCTCTCTCCTACTATTAACCTCTTAATATTTAACAATGGAAATGGAAAGTTGATTTTTTTTTAAAAATAGAAAGTTGTTCACGTGATTTCTATCCGCACGCAAAGTCTGAAGCCTCTGAATGAACTCTACGATTAAAAACAACACAAAAATAAAGTACAAGGTAAAAGTCAAATATTGAGGACAAAATAACAAAACCAGAGAAAAAAGACGCATTAAAATGACCAGAGCGGAGAAATGATTGTGCTTTCTTATTTCTTGAAACGGTAAAACGTAAGGATGCTGTAATTTTTTTTAAAATAATTAAATCTTTGTTGCTGGATGTATTTAATGAAATATACATAAAAGAATGATTGCTACGCAAGCATACATTAATATATATATATATATATATATATATATATATATATACCAGGTTTCAATCCTGGGTTCAAAAGCAAACGGAGTCTAACCGTACTGATGAGCTGTGATACAGCGAAACAGATCTGTCTGCGGATGACTATATATATATATACATATATATGGAAGCAACCTCTATTTTATGCAGGTTTCATTAAAAAAAAACTTAACTATCTCACTATCACACCTTTTCTGTCATTTTTGATGAAACCTGTTTGTATATATATATATATATATATATATATATATATATATATATATATATATAAACTACTATAAGCCTATGTGTTTCGTCCACTGATGGACATCATCAAGGCAAATATATGGATTTTATTTTGCGACAACCAAACCAAAATTTTACTCATTTTTATTATTCTTAAAATTTTAGATACGTACATAAATATTCATCAGGTCAACTGACAAGTTTCAGTAAATTATGGGGGATGCTAAGTGACATAATTTAATGTAATAAACGAGAGATTAAATGGAGAATTCGTGTTCTTGTGTTTCGCTAGATTAAATGGAAAATTCGTTTTGTGTGTTTTTGGATCGTTAGAGGTGAATACCAGGTATTATTTAGAATCTGTTGGTTTGTGGTGGATGTTTGTGCTTTTTTATGAGAAAATTACCACGAATAAAAGTTTGTCTTGGCTTTATTTCCCTGTGAATTGGATATGTATGTATAACTGGCCACTTGTACCAGAAGTTGCCTGTCTACAAGGGCAGCTAGTTAATCCCCATTACAGACGCTTGCTCAGGCACATTTTTTCAACACTCTCTGAGCCCACCTATGGTTTATACTGCTACTATGCTGAGCACACCTTATTTCACAGTTTCTAGGTGTGTGCACGTTATTAGTCGGGAACAACAATCTGAACAAAGCCAGGACGCTCAAAACGTCGGTCACGATGACATGTGATTTCGAGCTAACATCAGCAGCTCCTTAAAGGGAGCAGTCTACCAAATTTCACTCTCTAGGCTTGGTTCGACTCGTGGTATAGTTTTCGGACACTTTCGAAAGAAAATCCCCAGGGTTCGTTTCCTCCAGATAAAATTAAAAGTTACCTTCATGACAAATCGACCATGATGACATTTGAACCCGGGCTTCATGGTCAGAAGCGAACGTTCTAACCACGCTCTCATATGAAGTGGATATCTATGTTTAATAAATAAACAAAGTGTCTACTTAAATACATTTTCGAAAAATAATGTTTAATTAATAAAAATATGTTTGATTAGTAATAAATAAATAAAGTTTTCACCCTTTTCTTTAGAGATTGCTTCGATTACGTTAGGATACCTAACTGAGTAAATATATTTTTTTCGAAGAAAAAAATCTGTTTTCAGATCTGCGTAGCAATTGACGCACTCTGTAGCAGAGAGGTTGAAGCACGTCACTAATTTAGTATCAGTTTCTGCTCGAGGAACGCACGTTCGAATCTTACCGCAAAACGCACTATTTTTCTAAATCAAATTTCTCGAATATTTAGGACGGTAGACGGAAATAAATATACTGTTTAATAAATAAACAAAAGTCTTCCCAAATACGAGTATCCACGAAAAATAACGTTTAGGTAATACAAATATATCGGATTAATAAATAAAATAGACATCCCTTTCGTTTATATATATATATATATATTTATTTTATATTTTAAATGTAAGATTAATTTTTAAATTTGTGTGTCCAAATTTTTCTATAACATTTGGTCCAGTCATTATTTATTTAAACTAAAATATCTTTAGTAAATTTTTCCATCGTTTATATTTTTTCAGCATGGACGTCAACAGTTTTCTTTTGTTTCTAAGCGAAAATTTTTCATAGCTTACTTCCCAATCAACCAGCCCTTCGCGTTTTCTTTCCTTTCTGTTCCACCTACCCTCTGACATGGCTAAATTTTAAAACTTTTAATCTCTTGGCTCTTGTATGGGGGAGGAATAAGTCTTCTAATATAAAACATAGGTATCTGTCTGCTTTTCCATTCTTACTTCCTTACATTCAAAAATTGTTAATCCCACCCCATTTTATTTTCCTGTGTGTGGATGAATTTTTTCGGAGGTGATGGGGATTCTACCTTTTAACAAATTTGAATTTGAATAAATAAAATTTTGTTTCGCCGCTGCTGAGGAAGCGAGACTTCCTCGTAGAAATGGCTATCCAACGGATTTAAATATCGAATTTTTTGTTTATATATATATATATATATATATATATATATATATATATCGACCATGAGTAGCGACTCCGACTGACACCAAATCGGTCATCTTTCGATCCCGGGCAGAAGCAAGTAGATGCGTCTAGCCACACTGATGAGCCGTGATACAGCGAAACAGTCTTGTATGTGGATGACTAATATATATATATATATATATATATATATATATATATATATATATATATATCATGCTACATCGGTGGCACAACTACGTGCACAAGTAGGTGCACATTACGAACTCTCGCCCCAAAATCATTTTACTCGACCGAATCCATTTTCTTAATAGTCTTAATCGCTGACGGAAAACAAAAATGAAATTTTAATTAAAATTTCTACGTGTGAGAAACGGTTTTAAAGTTTTTTAACAATAATAACAAAAAATTGTATTTTTCATCTTAATAATAGCATAAACATTTTGATGATAAAACTTTGCTTTTATTAAATTTGAGCCCTTTTAACATCATGATATGCTGATTTTTGTTGTTTTTTTCTTTTTTGGCAATTGAGTGGAGGTACCGAAATTTGTAGTTTCTTTCTTCTGTTTGACCACAACCACCATCTCATAGATGATTTTCTCAACGATTTTCTATAAAAATAAATACCTACTTGTATAATTTGTTTATCGGTGCGTTGTTGAAAGAAGTGTGTGTATTTTCTTTTCTTTCAAATGTTCGTTTTTACTTTTCGTAAGCGGAGAGGAAATATAGGATAATATATTTCCAATTGAGTTTCTAAAAATCTGTGAGCGTCTTTAATCTGGGCGACAGAGACATTTTGGCTCCACTCTAAAAGAGTTAATTAAACGAATGTTTACACTGACTGAGATGATAAAAGCCAAGATTTCAATATATATATATACCCTTTGAAATATATACCTACTTGTATAATTTGTTTTCCGGTGCGTTGTTGAAAGATATATATATATATATATATATATATATATATATATATATATATATATATATATATATATATACTTGGGTATTAACCCTTCTGTCATTGAATACGACCGACAAGGAAGATTTAATTATTTTTTATCAAGTTTACCGCATCCAAACATTTATCCGTATATGTATAAAAATTGTCCATAATTTTTATCATTCCAAGCACATTCGGCAACTTACGTAGCCATTTTAAGGGTGGTTATGTCTCGGCTTTGTTATTTTTTCTCATGATTTGACTGTTACGTAGTAATTTTGTTTTATTGCTTTTGAAAACGGAGCGTTCATTCGAAGCTCTCTTAGGCGGTGCGCGACTAAAATTTTTCTATTTAAAATTAACAGTACCCCGTTTTAATTGGGAGAGAAAGAAAAATAGAGCGAGAGATAGAATGTGTGTGTTTGTGTGTATGTCTGTGTGTGTGTGAGAGAGAGAGAGAGAGAGGCGGGGGAGAAACCTTCTTCAACAGATGAATCTTCTTCAATCTCTTCTTCAATAGACACTGTCGGATTATCTCCCACGTTAAGAAGCGCTGTTAAGTAACTCTAAAAACACTGGAACACTTCCTTTTGCTTTTTATCTCTTTCCTTTGTGGTGTAGTGGATATCGGCTTGGAACGAGAAATCGGGGAGCTGAGTTCAAATTCCAGTTGAATTCATTGCATTCACTTACGTGCAAATACCCTTGGGAAAGGTATTAATCCGTCTCTTCCCTCGAGTTATGGGTTAAATAACAGGACAGATTGGGTTCTATAGCCTTGGCTGGCAACCAATCTACCGCAGAAAACAATGGCAATCTACTGCCGGATAATCTTCTGCTCAGTTAGTCATGTCTCTTTCGAGACATGATCGCCCAAGCGTGTTTCACGTATGGCACTTAACTGACTGACTAGCATCTTGTTTTGAAAACATAGGCATGGCTCCTGTTCACGTCTCATGCATAATATATTTCCCTAGATAACTGAAAATACACGCTCACTTATACATATACACAATACATAATAAATAAATAGTCATGCCTTCCTTCTTTTCAGGTGTGTTTCCAAGTATACAAGTAAATTTCTATTTAAGCGTCTCTTGGACTTCTCTTGGTTAAAAATTTAATAAGGTATCATATATGTGTGTGTGTGTGTGTGTGTGTGTGTGTGTGTGTGTGTGTGTGTGTGTGTGTGTGTGTGTGTGTGTGTGTTATCGACACTCCTGTCAATTTTGAGGTTTGAGTGTTCAAGAATACGGCTACCAGACATCATTTGTTAGTCCAATATAAAACAGGTGCGCGTTAGAGCTGGTTGATTTTTCACGTTTTATAGAAAATCAACATTGTACTCCGCTAGAGTTTGACGTGTTAAGTAGTGACAATAAATATTAAATTCATATATTTTAACAATTTTTGAGCACTTAGTTTAAAATATCGTCCCAAAAATTTCAGAAATACTTAATTTCCACAGAATTTTGCATACAATCTGACTTCAAAATTTTGCTATTTCAAGAATAAATCAAAATAAAGCTGATATCTTTACATTGCACAAAAAATATATTCAAACCTGAATTGAAATTATGAATCGTTTTAAAAATATGCTATTTTTATTGTATTCGACAGGATTTAAAAAACGATTATTTAATAATATATTTCAGATCATTTGTTAGATTATTTGCTAGATAATAATGAATAAGAACAAAAATAGATAAAAGTGTATATAATAAGATCTAAGCGCAAATTATTAAGCAAAATGTTTTAACTTTGCATTGTTTAATTAAAATCGCACGAAAGCTACTGAACTGTAAACTTCAGTTATAAATATGTTTGATATAATTTTCCTCTGAAATAAACGAAGGCCTTATTTGATGGCGTAATAATTTATTAGTAACGTGATTGTGTCATTCATATTATCCATATACAATTTGTAAATTATAAATTTTACAAGTATTCCTCTGATCAGAGGAACGAAATTGCAACACTACGATGTTGAACTTAAACTTAATCTTTAAACTCGTTTCCTTACAAAACTATGGCGATTTGGAAAAAATATTTTGCGTTATTATTTATCATCTCAACCCCAACTTTCAAATTGATGGCAATATCACGGTTCCAAAATCGACCTGCCCTAATGAACATATTGGCTCTACTAACAATAAACACGCGCCATTTCTATGTGTAAATGTTGTTTGCAACTGCTTTTGGACTGATCGGGATCAAATCTGCAACAACACGCACATATTTTTATATACATTTGAAATAAGAATAGGGAATGCGTGTGTCAAAAGTAATAGTAGTTTCAAAATGGTTGACTCATCAATATATAACATATGCGTTTTAGTGCAATGTATATCGACTCAGAATGAGAACTCGGAGAGTCGAGTTCGAATTTCAGTTCGCATTCACTTGCATTCGTTGCATTCACTTGCTTGTAAAAGATATCTATCTCCTCTCCCTCAAGCTATGAGTTAAATAGCAAGACAGATTGTTTTGCAACCGGTCTACCGCAGAACAAAATGGCAAACTACTGCGGAAAAAATCTTTTGTTTAGTCAGTCGTGGATCGAAAGAGACATAATTGCAAATCGTATGACACTTAACAGACTGATGGATAACCTGTATTGAAATTAAAAAGAAATCATTCACCCACATCTTGAAGTTACTCGATACATAGAAGTCTAAAATTATTTTCACTGCACATCTACCATTGGCATAATCCGTGCATTCGACATGAAATAACTGTATTTTGTCAAATATTTTTCCAACCACAGATAATCACCTAATTCTTGATTTTCATTAAATTTTAACAGACAGACATTTTGCAGTATTTTCCAATGTATTTATCGAGTAACACCATTTATAAAGTAGCTACCAAGGCCTTTTAATTTCTCCATGGAGCCTCTCCTTTATAAAGCATATTTTAGGGAATTATCCGTACTCCGCACGCTAGGCCAAAAGCAGGTTGGTGGTTCTATTTAACGCATTTTTGGAGGTTTGAAATCAAAGTTGCCATACTCTTAGACCGGTTATCACCTAAGCTTATAGGAAACAGCCTGTCCTACTAATTTCCTAGAACAGGTGAATTCATAAATATCCAAAGTGTATTAGTACGTAAATGAATGCAACAAAATTAACTGGATTTAGAACTCAGATCGCCCTTTCCTAAATCCAAGATTCTATTCATTGCTCCACTGTGTCTCCTAACAATTCAACCCCACTATATTTATTTATTTATTCCGGTTTATTTTTTTAGCAGAGATTTAGAATATTATTGTTCATCTAATACACGACTCAAGAGCCACTTAGTGTAGAGTAATAATGAGTAATGTGGTTGCAATGGCGCACAAGGAGTTATTCGATATATATTTCTATCAATTCAGAGCCAGTATTGAAAACTGTTCCTGGTCTCTGCTCCAGATTTGAGACTCTGTGCTCTAGGCTTAGCAAATCATTATGTAATTTACTGTTACTATATATAGAGTGTATCAAAATATTTTTAAAAACTTTGGGGGCGGCTTCCTCACACAAACATAATGACAGATCTTCATATAAACATATGTTCTCAAATACTTCTGTTTTAGCTAAGTTTAAAGAAAGTTTACTGTAGATAATGCTGTGTTACTATGTAGACGATATTACATTTGTCATTCGTGTATATTTGTGGCTAGTATGTCTTCAACTTTTTATGTGTGCAGTAGCGAGTTCAATGAGAAGAGTTCCATTTAACAATGGCAAGATATTCATATCGTGAGCAGGCAGATATAATTTTTACTTACGATCACACGAAGGATAAATGACGCGAGGCTGATCGGTTGTATCAGATTGCATTACCAGACCTAAGTCAGCCGAGTCTGCCAAACATTGCTTCTGTTTATACATCACGTTGCTGAGACAGGATTCGTAGCACTGGATCTAGAAAAACCGAGATCTTGTTATACACCACGAAGAACTACATTCTACAGTCTGTCACAGACGATCCAGCTATCAGCACACGTCATATGAACCCAGCACGGAGCGTATTTCAACAGCAGTTCCTGTATCAGTATCATTTGCAACTTGTGCAGGGTCTTGAAGCCCTATGACCACTAACTACGGCAGTACTTTTGCCGATGGTTTATAGCACAAACTACCGATCCGTTGTTTATCTCTTCTATCTTCTTTACGGATGAAGCAACATTTTGAAGAGATGGAATAATAAATTTACACAATCAACATTTGTGGGCGGAGAATCCCCATGATAAAATACAGGCTACACACCAGCATCAATTTATGATCAATGTGTTTGCTGTAATTTTGGTTGACTGTTTGGTAGGTCCATGTGTTCTCCCGATACGTCTTCTAGAAGCTGTCTGCAAAGACTTTATTCCAAACACACTTCAAGATCTGCTAGAAAATGTACCCTTACTAATACAAAGACACATGTAGTTTATGCATGATACGGCTCCATCACATTTTAGTCACATTGTTCGCGATGCACTGATAGACATATACCAGGAAAAAATGAATAGGAAGGGGTGGACTGGTTACATGGCATGTACGTTCACCAGACCTCCAACCTTTGAATTTTTTTTATAAAACCAATAAAACAAAAATCCAGAGGTGCTTCACCAACGTGTCATGCGAGCCTGCAAACCATTCCCATGTGGGAATATTTAAACGGTCCAGTCAGTCAATGATCTGACGTGTGCACGCGTGTGTAAAACAAGCGAAAGACATTTTGAAACTTTGTTATGAATTGCTCTGTTGAAGTACAACGGTAGTCTTTTGAACTCATGTTTTTGTAGACAATCTAAGTTGGTTTTGTGTCAGGAAACCACCCCTAAAATTTGTAAAACTATTTATAGACTGAATTTTGGATTTTACATTTAACAGCGTCTACAGTAAAATTTAAACTCAAAAGCGAAATATTTGTGGACATATAATTATGTAGAACTAGCAGTATAGCCCGGTGTTGCTCGGGTGTAATGAAAGCTTTAAAACTAATCCATGGTCCTGAAGCTCAGACTCATTGGACGTTGGCACGAAAGACTAAAAAGCAATAATTGTTTCTACTTAAAGCGAAACCATAGACTGAAAGAAAAATGAATGGATGTAAGTCAAATTTTGATTTCCTGGTATCGATATCAAATAAGTTTTTTTCGTCGTAAACTGAATTTTTTAAGGCTAAATAAGTCCTCTGAATAAATGGTATCATGGCTGAGACTAAGAACTACAATTATACCTTCTTAGAGCCAAACCCGAAACAAAAACTAAAATAAAAGGGCTGAAAAAATACAGACATGCAGGCAGATAAACAGCCACACACACAAACATCTTGCCTTTTATATATATATATATATATATATATATATATATATATATATATATATATATATTATCGATTTTCTGCACTATTGTAAGAACTGAAACCTTGAAACTTCTGAATATCATTTCTTATATCTTTGTCTATGAGTGTATCAAATTTGATTAGAATCGGACCACTCCTTCTATAACCTGATTTTTTCGATTATCGATTTTCGATATTTATCGGGGGTACCTCGACACAAAACCTAGCTAAGAACACTCGCAGACGCTTATAGTACAACTGTTTAATTTTTCAAGAAAATCGGTTCAGCCGTTTCGGAGTCTATAGGTAACGAACACACACACACATACACACAGACACAAACACACACACACAGACAATGTTCCATTTATAAATAAGTATAGATGTTGTCCTTGTTTGGAGTGAGAAAGCCGTGCCAAATTTTGTAAAAGCAGTTCTGATACACACTGTATATACAAGGTGCAGAAAAATATCTCCCACATATGCTTCCCATAAATAACTTCCACATAGTGGTAGCTAGATAAAGACACCATTGCTACTAATGACTTCCCATTATGTCTGAGTTATTTCTGAGTGATTTATGTGGAATATATTTCTTCCAAAGGGAAAAGGGAGAAACAGAGGACTAGAAAGCGAGAAGAAAGTAGAGATTTCGTATTATCACTATTTCAAAATGTTAATAGGCAAAATTTCGTTTTAATAACAATTTTGTATCGCAGATTTTACAAGAAACGTGTTGCAGCTCTTTCACAAGAGGAAGGAAGAAGATGGCTCAACGAATTTCAAAGCATTGAAACCCTGATTACTCGAACTTTATATTCATTGCTTTGGGTAAATATATATCCTCTTGTCGATTAAATTGATTGTTTTACTACATATTCACCCAATAAAAAGGTAGAGATCCATTCAAGATAGTGGGCTACTGAATACGTTTTTTATGGCTGTAAGTAGGTGCATAGAAGAATATGTAGAATAAATACCTATGACTCTAGACTTGAAAATGATATTTTAATGATCTCTGTGAATGCTGGACAATATCATCGAAAATGAGGACAAAACTGGAAGCGGCCGAAATGTGGTTCTACAGAAGGATGCTACGGATATCGTGGACTGAGCATACAAGCAACGACGAAGTGTTAGAAAGAATGTCAACAAAAAGGAAATTGATGCTGAGCATCAGGAAGAGACAACTGAAGTTCCTGGGACATGCAATGAGGAAGGAGAGCCTGGAGAATCTGATACTGACTGGACAGATAGAAGGAAGGAGAGACAGAGGAAGGCAGCGGATAACATATTTGCAGGGTCTGATCAGGTGGATGACGGAACGGGGGTTGCCAGGAGCAACAGGAGCAAACATACTAAGAACCACAAGGGATAGGGAGACGTGGAGATCCATGATCGCCTACGTCCTGAAGGGACAGGGCACATAGAAGAAGAAGAAGAAGAAGAGGTACTTTCCACAAAGTAACATTGACGTTGGTTTGTTGATTGATTTTGTTTAGCGGCTAAATATATTTTGAGCGCGATTGTATGTCTTCAATTACAGATGTAATATATTGTTGGTCATTTTACTATAAAATGTATTGCTGGTCATTTTACTATAAAATATATTGTTGTTTTTTTTACTCTGAATTATATTGTTGATCATTTTACTATAAATTGTAGGCTTACGGCCATATCACGTTGAATACACCGGTTCTCGCTCGATTACCGAAGTTAAGCAATATTGAGCCTGGGCAGTACTTAGATGGGTGACCGCTTGGGAATACAAGGTTCTGTAAGCGTTTAGTGACGGATGTGAGTTGTGGTGCAGTAGATATCGGCTCGGAAACAAATCTGTGAACCGAGTTCGAATTTCAGTTGAATGACCTGCATTCACTTAAGCACTAGTACACTTGGGAAAGGTATTAATCCGTCCCTTCCCTCCAATTATATGTTAAATAACAGAGTAGGACTTGGGGATTTGTTTTTAAGGGTTGGGTCCCCAAGTCCTACTCTGTTATTTAACATATACTTGTGCTTCTCCCGGAAATTTGGTTTCGATTGATCAATGTATGGGTGTTTTAGAGGGTATGTCGGACGGACTAACGAAAACCACATAGTTTTATATATAGATAAATGTGTATTGAGGGTAATTTTGTTTTGTACAAAAATTAATTTTATTCTTTCATATTGCTTTTTATTTCTTTGGAGATTAGCACATAAATGTGACTCTACCAAGGTGGGTGGACCTGGGGACAACAGATATTTTTTTATTATTTTCTTTTCCTTTTCTTGCTAGTGTTCAGTTCTTAGTCAAGAGTGAAAGGAGAATTAAAAAGGAAAGCAAAAAGGAAGAAGGAAAATTCTAGAAGCGAGAACTGTGAGGGAAGAAACTCTTTGCATAGAACTTACGGTCACGTCCAGAAACTTCAGTAGTAAAATGCTGATGTCTAACAGACAATCCAGTTCTGCGCTTGAATTCGTGAAATCGCATTACCAAAGAGGATATCTGAATTAACATGGAAATATTTACATATGAAAAAAATGACTCATTGACGTTACGTTACGGTGATGGTGACTGAGGCCGTGATGCCAGCAAAGGTCCAATAACATTACTGATCGGTTTTCTCTTTTCTAATCTTCTCACTTTGTTTTTTTTTTTAGATAGATAGATAGATAGATCTATCTATCGCCCGGTTCATACACCACCCACGTCTATTGAACAGGTTAAGAGGCTCATCCCTTGTTCCCTGTTTAGGATGTGGTTTCCGGCTTTCTCTCTTTCCAATCTTTTCACTATTACGTAGCCCCCTGCACATCAGTGGCGTTACCGCCTTGCTCAGGGTGATACGATTAAAAAAATAATTAAAATAATGAAATTTAATATCTTACATAATTGAAGATTATGTAAGATATTACATCTTGTATATACATCAAGGATATACATTTTGTATATCCTTGTATGCTACAAGGATATACAAGATGTATATCCTTGAATGCTACAAGGATATACAAGATGTATATCCTTGTAGCATATACTGATATAAGTAAAAAAGGTAAAATCGTAAGTACTCGTGTAACTAATATTAATGCAAGGATGTTTAGAATATTTTCTTTCTTTCCCCTTCAACTTCGATACAGCGCGCATATTATTGTTCATGTACGGGTAATGGGTAATGGATAATGATAATTTTATACTCTTTTGTTCATTCAAATACCTGGTCGAAGTATCAGTTAATGTATCTTCCTTTTTATATGCCAGGTCCCTTAAGGACGTAAGTGATCATAGACTTCCACTTGGCCCTGACTTTTGTCGCTCTCAATAATTACCCACTTGGTATATCTCCTAAACCCCACTCTGCCATCCATTTGATTATCAAGTATGTATCGTACTGCTTCCCCCCTCTCTCTCTCTCTCTCTCTCTCTCTTCTTCTTCTTCTTCTATCTGTCCTGTGAACATTAAATTCTCCATGCCTTCTTAACTCATAATTTGTTCCAAGAACATTATCTGTCTCTTCCTGATGCTAAGTATCAGTTTTCTTCTCGTTTGCATCCTCTCCAGCAGCTCATCGTTGTTCATGTTCTCAGTCCATGGTATCCTTGGCACCCTTCTGTAAAACCACATTTCTGCTACCGCAAGTCTCTCCTTTATCCTTAATGAGATCGTCCAATATTCACTTTCATTAAGAAAAACAGATATCACTTAGCAATCCAGCACTCCTTTTTTTTTTTTTTTTGGTTTAGAGTTGCTTAAGGACGTTATTTCATGAACATATCAACACGTCTTTTTTATCATTTATGTAGCAGAGAATATACGTTGCACAATTAAGATTTTTTTTATCACAGGCGGTCAGTGAAGGTATGTGCCATGTTCATTGAATCAGGGGTATAGCACTCATATCTCTTTACGCTTGGTACTGTCCACATTTTCTACATGACGCTACATGGTTGCAGATTTAAGATTGATGGTTTAATATTTATTAACATCGTAATATAAGTATAATGAAGAAAATAATGTGTTATAAATAATGTGCTATAAATAAGTTTATATATATATATATATATATATATATATATATATATATATATATATATATATAATAAGGAATTGAAAGAAACGGTAGATTAAAACCCACTGTTCATGCATTTACTTATATATATATATATATATATATATATACTTAGTTAATTAGTTTTTGGTCATAATTAAATTAGACCAGTTCACAGTTGTATTACAAAGTGTTCAGTGCATTTATATTGTAGAACTTTTGAATACTCTTTTGCGGGGGGGGGATGAATTATTTCCGTAACATAGCTTTCAACCCTTCGATATTTTCAAGCGATTTACAATAACTGATTTTATTGTTTATCAAACGTTCGAACAAGGAATTTTAAGAACGCGTGATTGAATTTTCAAACAACCGAACACTTTCAAAATTAGGGAGGAGTTCTGGGTACAACACAATAGCTAACATTTTCTCCTCGCAGAATCTGAATATATTGCCATCGTTTTATGGTTTGTCTATTTTAACTATACTCCAAGTTATATCAGGGTCTTTTCTACTTTTCAGTTTTAATTTCCTTGTGTGGCTAACCAGTTTGGTACAATTTTTGAGGTTTTCTAGAAAAAATCGAAAAATCATACGAAAAATTACATAAAAAAACTTAATAATTATAGCTTGTCAGTCATTTTTTAATGAAATACACACACACACACACACACACACACACACACACATATATATATATATATATATATATATATATATATATATATATATCTGACTCATTCATTGATTGAACGTATATATATTTTTTATGTATTATCTTCTGACCTTTACAGACAACAGACTCTGGTCTTATTTTCCTCAGCGACCAGCAATTTGACACCCAGCCTTCAAATACAGAATTCAGGATGAGGAAAATGCATTGTTTGTTTTGAAAAGGTTACCTGACTTCGATTACATTTATATTCCTCGTTTTGTTTTGTTTTCTTAAACTTTGGATTCTAAAGCCAACTTGTTCCGGAGTAAACAAATCAAAATATCACGTTTATAATAATAAGAGAAAAAAAAGTTCGAAAGAGACAATTAACCATTAGATGTTCAATATCTCTCTTAGACGGACGAATAAGCACCATATATACCAATGAAATAAGGCTATCAATTACGCTTAATTTTCTGGGATCAGTTTTCTACAGTGATTATCTTATCGTTTAGTTTTATATGACTTCATGTAACTGATTAGATATTGTCGACGCTTGTACATATTTACACACACATATGGCCACGAATATATGTAAAAAATATACTCTTAATGTATGGTATATTCATGGGTAAAAGGGCTCATTATCAGAGATAGAGCGTATGTAAATATAAATGTAAAAATGGACACTGAGTTCAACACATAGAGGCGATAGTCTGTTTCGTGCTTGAAAAGAATTGTCTGGCCATGTGTTTGGATGTGGCTCGATTTTTTGTATATGCTGATCAATAGTTCATTTTGAGTAAGAATCCTATTGTATTGTCCTAATGGTTATTAGATAAGCGCTAAAGGTCAAGTTTAAAATGATTCTAGAAGGTATTGAGTAGGAATAATTTATATATATATATATATATACTTAGTTAATTAGTTTTTGGTCATAATTAAATTAGACCAGTTCACAGTTGTATTACAAAGTGTTCAGTGCATTTATATTGTAGAACTTTTGAATATTTTTTGCGGGGGGGGGGGGAATGAATGATTTCCGTAACATAGTTTTCAACCCTTCAGTATCTTCAAGCGATTTACAATAACTGATATATATATATATATATATATATATATATATATGCACACACACACATATATTTTAACATTTTGCACTCATCTGGGTAGAAATGCTCTGAAAAATTTTTACCTGGTATTCCGGCGGTCTGAGGATTACACTTGTGTGTATGAAACTTGTGTGATATATATATATATATATATATATATATATATATATATATATATATATATATTACGGAAAGTTCCGGGGATTAACGAAATGAAATTAAAAATCGACATATTTAAATTATTAAAATTATTATTTTTTATTAAACAAAAAACAAAACACGCTTTATGTACACATTTTTACGATTTCTCATAAATATTCATCTCTGCTCTGAAATGTATCGTAATGTAAACAAATGTAAACAGACAATGTTACGGAAAGTTCCGGAAATTAGCAAAATGAATTGACAACCGCCAAGTTTAATTCGTTTGTTTGAACTTTATTTTTAATCGATACTCGTATTTGAGAAGATAGTCAACTGGAATTCCAACATGGCTCTCTGATTTCTCGTTCGGAGACGATATTCCCTGGAACAAAAAGCACATCCTGACATACAAAGATTGGTTCAAAAGTAGGTGGACAGTAAATGATAACATTTATTTTGAGATTATATATATAATTCTATTTACTCATACTATGATTACAATGACAATTAAATTTCATTGTATAAAGTAATAATAATGAACACCATTGTAATAATTATATAACCGATACACAGTCCTATTCTACCTCCATTGTACCTGCATTTAGACCATCCTTTCTTTACAATGCTGCTTTTTTTTAGCTCTTTTTACATATAGATGACGCGTATTTGTAATATCAGCCAGTATACTACGGATAGAAAAATAATATAATATAAATAGCACAAATCTTATATTGATTCTGAATAAAATAATTGAACTGAAGATGTTATGGTGTCGTTGTATAAGTCTTGTTTTATTTGAACTATTTAAAATCTGTTTAGCAGATTCTGTAATCTCTTCTGTTAGCATTATGTAGGAAATAATTAACAAATTTTAATCATTTACTCCAAATAAAAGAGAAAAAAGTTCTATAACGATAAGTGCGAGAGAAAAAATATTCGCATAGAACTTACAGTTACAATTTCAACTGTAATGTGATGAGACCTAATCGCCAATCTGGTACTGCGCTTAAAATTTTAAATTTAGATACCAAAGAAAAAAGCTGATCAGAACAATCACCATTAATTGATGCTACACTCCAGCGATGGGAAAGTGAATGATCGCCCGGTTCACACTCCACCCAGGTCTATTGAACAGGTTAAGAGGCTCATCCCTTGTTCCCTGTTTAGGATATGGTTTCCGGCTTTCTCTTCTCCAGTCTTTTGACTATTATGTAGCCCCCTGCACATCAGTGGCGTTACCGCCTTACTCGGGGTGATACGATTAAAAAAAAAAATTCATGAATGGAATCGCTGTTTCAAATACGGACTGGATGGTGGGTAAAAGTGAAGGTTTAGATCAAAATTACTCTTTTACCATTTAGATGATTGGCACTTATATTTTTACAGGTTCGGAAAAATGACATTTCACAATGTTTGTCTATACGATTCATGCGTGGCCTCCAAATGGGTAATATATTTTATATCGAGGAAAACGAGATGCCATTTTATTTCCTGAAACAAAAGAAAATCAATGTACAAATAGCAAAAATAATATGTGTCGTTCATGGAGAGGGTTCCGAAGCTGATGGTACTCTTTCTAAGTACTTTGCTAGATTCAAAAGAAGTTATTTGTAATCATTTCACTTCATGCAAGGTAATAAAGTCACTAAGAATAGTGGTTATTGAGTGTAAAGGAATCAGTGAAAAACAGAAACATTTTAAAGGAGCGAGAACTATAAAAGAAGAGGAACCAAAAAGAAAGCGAATGATACTGCATTTAAATTTTTGAAAATCAGAGTTGGCTGGAAAGCATGGTGCTATAAAGGATTTCCACGAGCAAAAAGTGCAAAAAATGAAACTATTAGCAGAGAACTTGCATTTATATCTAGCAAATACTGCCCAAATTAGTTGAATTATAATTATAAAACGATCTAGTTCCCAGGACATAGGATAACCCAGAGAAATTACATATATCTGATATGAGAGCTGTAAACTATTAGTAAATTCAGAGATACATATATGGTTCCTTATGAATTGACGGAAAAAAATTAATAGACTTCATTTCACTTTGTCTTTCTTTTCTGAGACAAGAAAGAAGAAAAAAGAACGATCGCAGTCGATGCAAAACAGATTGTTTACAAGTATATGGAGCGAAAATATCCTGGTGAAAAGGAAGATCCTATTGGCATTTGATGAAAATAAAGTTCTGTATCTGGTGGGATTAGAAGGGTATTGTGTATTACAAACATCTTCTACAAAAGTATTTTTATATCAATTGCATTTATTTAAAGGGGCAAGAGATGAGAACCGCCCAGTATTTGCCCATTGGAAAAGTGATGTTTAACTCCAGAAAAACGCCATACTCATCTGATCTTGTATCTTCGGATTACCACTGTTTCTAACATCATCAATAATATTATGGTTCCGATTATTTTAAACACTTCCGGTCCCATTAGGGAATGATGGAAACACAAGTGATCGAGCGGCAGTTTGAATAAAATTGTTGACTTTTCCACTTGTCGTGTCGAGTTTGAGTTAATTAGGAGGCCAATCTCATATAATTTATATTTCCATTTTAAGATCAGTGAAACATCCAGTTATTCCAGTCATTACAACATTCTCTTAAAAGAACCTCACTTTACGGAAGGATGTAAAAATATATATTTTTAATATGCCAAATTCTACGTAGGTGGAATCAAAAATCTGCCTCCAAATGCGGAAACGTAGTGCGATAAAATAATGTATATGTCGGTTGAATAAATAGTTCTTCAAATATTTAAATATTCCCTTTGTAAATCACTAAAAACAAACGAAGAACTTATGTTTCGATCTAATATTACAATGTATTTGGTTATCACGTAAAATCATATTTAGTCGAAATTCAGTTTTTTTGTGACTTTTTTTGTTTGTTTTGGTGAGATGTTTGGCGTGATTAGTAGGTGTTTATTAGATTTCTTTTGTGGATTTTTACTAAACATTCAGCTTTATATCATTCTCAGTTACCAAGGAGTGTTAAAACATTTTGTGTTTTTATTTAATTAGTAAATGTATTTCATGTTCAGGTAAAAATTAAATTTGCTCGAGCTACTAGACTCGCAACTGGGTCCCACCCTTTTACAGTGAAACGAATCAAACTTCTACTCTACAGCTTCTTTTCTCGCACTTCCCGCTCTTGAAATTCCCTTCTGTATACTTGCTTCCCTGAGAGCTACAATCTCCAAAAATTTAAATGTAAGGTCAATTGCCATCTCCTATCTTTCTGACTCGCATACTTTCCCTCGGGTTATTTTCTCCGTTCACTCTACACTTATCAGCTCTCTTCAGATCAGTATTCTCATCCTTCTCTTATCTATTCTCTGACAACCCCTATAACTTGTTCCTCTTTCTCTTCTCTTCACTCTCCTTCTATGTTACATAGGAAGAGCAGTAAAACTGACTTGTTTGGGTTGAAATGATTATATATATATATATATATATATATATTTGTTTTTCTTTAGTCCAAAGTGGAAGAGTAGGAAGGTAAATTCCAAGAACCTGATCCTAATCAATATTAAAAATTAACATTAAATTAAATATGAAGCCCGCATTTCTCAATCTAACAAAAAAAAATAACAACAAACGACTTCCGGACCTATATCGGTATGTCCACCGGTCCTTTCAAACAAAGACTGTATAACCACAGGCACTCCTTTTCGAACCCCGGTCAGAGGTACCAGACAGCCCTTTTGCGGGCATTCTGGAAAATGAAAGAGGAAGGGTTGGATCCTGAAATTAGCTGGAAACAGATAGGTTCAGCCCGTATTCCGAGGAATTTTCGTGATAGATGCTGTCTATGTTTACTGGAAAAAATTTCAATATTAAAATACCCCCACCAACACCGGCTACTGAATCTTAGGAGGGAATTCTTCAGTAAGTGCCGCCACAAGGCAAATTTTTGAATACTTAAATTTAGAATTTAAATCCCCGTTGACTAGATGTTAGAATATAAATTAAAAGGATTCAATTTAAGTTTTAATCTTAATTTTACCCTAACGTTAACCTTAAAAAGTATTTTAACCCCACTACCTTTCTATCCCAAGCTCCTTTAATTGCCTATCTTTAGAAAATATGGATTCTTTTACTAAACCCCTTTTTCCTTGGTTAACACATATACGTATATATATTTTTTTTTCTCTAATATTTTTTCTCTAATAATTTTTCTCTAATAATTTTTCTCTAAATTTTTTAAACTGATAACTACCTGTAATTGGCATTTAGCTCGCTTCTACCTAAAAGGTTTAATCAAATAAACTTAAATAAAAAATTTTAAAATCTTACATTCAAACCCATTCCTTCTCGTCTAAATACACCTCTTCAAACAGCCCAAAATCTTAACCTTAAAAAAGTAATTTAACTCATTTAGTTGTCTATCTTTATAAAATATGAACTCCTATTCCTCCCCTTCCTAAATATACCGTTTCAAAACCCTGTAACCCCGCGACTACCAGCTCGTTCCTGTTCTACTTTGTGACCGTTGTTAACAAAAAACCCCTCCACACTCTACCCCAGGGCCTTCACCATTTGGAAAAACGATGTCACTGACGTGACGTAGAATCTCTATTAGAGATCCTATATCGAAATATACATCCGACACCTTTGAATTTTGAAAATTTTTTAATTTATATATATATATATATATATAAAACATACAAATATCGGGAGATAGCTCTCATTATTTTAGTGTTGTAGCTGCGAGATGTAACCGTAAGTTCTATTTTAATAGTTTCTTTTCACTTCTCGCTTGCTGAATTCTCTTTCAGTTTCTTGATTTCGAGTCAAACCTGATCCTATTAAAGGCAATGTCAATCATCATTTTCTTTCATCTTGAATCATATTTTTTATTAGTCGATTAATGAACGCTGAAAAGAAAGTTTCATATTAGAATAATTATTATTAATTAATATCCTTTTAGAGTAATTATTAGATTAATTATTAGATTAATTATTAGATTAATTAAATATTAATATTAGAGTTAAAGCTTTTCTTATTAACTGTTAAATTTGTTTGTACTTTGAACAAGCTTTAATTCTATTTTTCAATCTCTGAACGCTAGGATTTAGCCAAAATTAAAAACACACATTGGAGGCGTTTAGCGATGAGATGGTTTTCAACCTTTCCTACCTACTCATCAGAACTGGAGAGAATTTAGAACGGGAAAGAATTTAGAGCCTGTTTGCTGATGAAACGTTCCTGGCTTTGTTTTGGGTGGGGGAATCGAAAGAGACACAAGTCTGTTTTTCTCCATTAAGCGGAGCGATTTGTGGAAGAAAGGTGACAACTCTAACTACGAAACCATTGAGAGAGGCAACGTGAATCCACTCCGCTGTATTTACTAAGTCAGTCAGTCAGTTAAGTGCCACGCTTGCTTGGACGATCATGTCTCGTAAGAGACATGACTGACTGGGCAGACGATTATCCCGATTATAGCCATTACTTTCTGCGGTAGACTGGTTGCCACCCAATCTGTCCTGTTATTTAACTCATAACTGGAGGGGAGAGACAGATCAATACTTTTCCCAAGGGTATTTGCGCGTAAGTGAATGCAAAGAATTCAACAGGAATTCGAACTTGGCTCGCCAATTTCTCGTTCCGAGCCGATAATCACTCCACTACAATGCACATTCAATTACTAAACAGACATGGCAAATACTCAGATAATAAAGAAAAAGTATCTGTAGATGTGCATTGGAGTGTAATGGATATCGGCTCCGAATAAAAAAATCGGAGAGCCGAGTTCGAATTCAAGTCGAATTCGTTTCATTCACATACGCACAAATATTAGTAAGGTATCAATCCATCTTTTTCCTCTACAGCTTTGAGCTTAATAGCAGAACAAATTGGGTTCTATAGCCTTCGTTGTTAACCAGTATACCGCAGAAAGTAATGGCAATCTGCTGTGGGAAAATCTGCTTAGCTTGTCATGTCTCTTTTAAGACATGATCGCCCAAGCGTGTAACTGACTGACTGATCTGTGGAGAGCCATAATCATGTATTTTCTTAAAAGACACGGTATTAAACAAACATGTATTGTTTACTACCAGGTATTATAACCAACATTTAATTTTACGTGGATCTAAAAGGAGTTCACAGATCAACTAATGCGAACCGAAGCAAATCATATTTGACTATTTTTACGATACATTTTTGTATGTTGAAATCTAATTTCAGGTGACATTTTCCAAGCGCTATGATTGAATATTTTGGTATAAGATAAAATAAAATAAGGTTATTCTTAGCTGATCTCTACTATCATGTTCATCTTTTTATTCTGCTGGAGTTGAGACATTTTTTTTAATATATTTTTTCTTGTAACTTTTTTTTTCACTTATCGTTTTATATGACACGCGTTTAAAATCTACCGGGAAAAGAGATGTCGAATCTGACTCTGGCCATTTTTTGTCTGCCAAACACGTATAAAAACACATATGGAAACACGTATAAGGATGTGAAGGAGGCATTTACACTTATATATATATATATATATATATATATATATATATATATCGGGGAGGTGCGTGTAGGTGAGTGTAATATAGGGCATAGTAAGTACTGGCGTCATTAAACAGTTTTCGATAAATATATATATATATATATATATATATATATATTTATATATATATATATATGTCACTTGAAACGTCATTTATAGTGGACACTCTTATCAAAGTTGACGGCACATTTATTTATTAAACAGTATATTTATTTAATTGTTCAACTCGTTTCAATCTTCGAAAAATATTATTAAAGAAAGTATGCGCTCCCCAAAAAGAGCATCTAAGTCTTTAATAAGATATATTAAATATTCAGGCCAATAGACAAAAATAAATAAATATACTGCTTAATAAATAAACGGAACTTCTGCTCAAATATAAGTATATACTAAAAATAACGGTTAAAGTAATAAAATTATGTCGGATTATTAAGAAATGCATTGTCAGTCAGTTAAGTGCCTTACATTGCTTTGGGCGATCATGTCTCGAAAGAGACATGACCGACTGGACAGAAGATTACCCCGCAGTAGGTTGTCATTGCTTTCTGCTGTAGACTTGTTGACAGACAAGCCTATATAACCCAATATATTCTATTATTTAACCCATAAGTGGAGGGAAAAGACGGGTTAATACCTTTTCCAAGGGTATTTGTGCATAAATGAATACAAGGAATTCAACTGAAATTCGAAATCGGCTCCCTCAAATTGTCGTTCCGAGGTGATATCCATTGCACCACAACTCAAATCTCGAAATACACAACTTATTTAGAAAACAAAACGATTTATTAAAACTACTGAAAATGTACTGCGATTAAACTTTTTATTCCATTTTTCTAGTGTTCGTATAGGTGTTACATTTTGGGAAATAACGTGTGTAAAATCTGTCGGAATATCCAAGCGCTTTTGGATATTCTATTGGCCATTATCAAGAATGTTAGTTTTTTTTTTTTTTTTTTTTGTTTAACTTAATACATATACTTTAATATACCCTTGGGAAAGGTATTAATCCGTCTGTTCCCTCCAATTATGGGTTAAATAGCAAGACAGATTGGGTTCTACAACATTGGCTGGCAACCATTCTGCCGCAGAAGGTAATGACAACCTACTGTGGGATAATCTTTCGAGCCATGATCGCTCAAGGCATGTATCAGTTATGGCACTCAACTGACTGATGCTACAAACGGAAGTTCATAGGTTACTATTTCTTCTTCTATGTGCCTTGTCCTTTCAGGACGTAGGCGATCATGATCGCCTACGTCCTGAAAGACACCACTCATGGTAGAAACCTAGGTTGCGTAATAACTCGTTTATAAATGAAATATATATATATATATATATATATATATATATATATATAGATAGATAGATAGATAGATAGATAGATATTTTCAACATGTCACTTTCAGACATGCGTTTTTAACCCCGTTTAATCAAAGAATGATGAAAATTGATTTCCCCTGTCCCTTTGTCCCTCTATCTGGCCTGTTAGTATCAGGTTCTCAAAGCCCTTCTTCCTTATTGTATGTCCCAGGAATTTCAGTTGTCTTTTCCTGATGCTCAGTATTAATTTCCTTTTCGTTTCCATCCTTTCCAAAACCTCATCATTGCTCACATGCTCGGTCCACGATATCCGTATCATTCTTCTGTAGAACCACATTTCAGCTGCTTCAAGTTTTTCCTTCATCCTTGATGATATTGTCAAACATTCACAACCATATTGAAGACCTGACATCACATATTAATTTAGTTCTCTGTTTCTAGTGAAAGTTTCCTTTGACTTAATACTTTACTCAGCTTCTGCAGCACGTCCGTCGCCTTCGGATCTCTGTGTCGCACTTTCCGTCTTCTGTTAGAACACTTCCCAGATATTTAAATTTTTGTACCTGCATTATTTTAGTATCCCTTACTTGTATTTGTCATTTTGGGCTGCTCTTTTTGCTGCTGATCATGCATTCTGTTTTCTTGCCGTTTATTTGTAGTCCTTTTTGTCACTCTCTTCAGCTACTTTCTGTAGACCTTGTATTTTCCTTTCCGTGTCTGCAATCAGCACTATTTATTCAGTTAAAAAATAATCCTTGATAATGCATAGTAGAATAGCCGAAAGTAATCGAATATATAGAACAATCGGACAGTTTTAAACACAAACTATTATTAGAAAAAATTATTGGAACATAAGTAAAATTGAATAAAGAGCTTACTCACAGTACATTCTCAATCAGCTCTGAAAAAACCTGTATAAAAGAGTGATCGCTGCAAAGATACACAAACTATACACTCACACACACGCATATATATTGTGTATTTTTATGAAAGTTTCATTAACAATGATGGACAAGGTGTTGTGGTTAAGTTTTTATATAGTTTTATATGTTTTTATATTTTTATATTTTTTCTTTTCATCAGATAACTTTATAAAAATGTTCTGAATACTTTATTTATACAAGGGCTTTCGGATATACTTTTAGACATTATCAAGGATTAACTTTATTTTACTGTAACTGAATATATAGATTGTTTTAAGCATGTATCTAGAGTTATAAGAATATTTATTTTTCCAAAAACGGTCATCAGATTGTGGCCGTGTTCATAATTGATATTATTGTGTGTGGGCTTTTTCTTTTTTCTTAATAATGCTTCAATTATTTAAGCCATTTCTACCTGTGGATTCTGTGTTTGACGAGTATGTTACGGATAGAGTTTGATAGGTCCCCATGTGTATTTAAATTTGACGTAATAGAGCTATGGGCAAAGAGATATAACGTGAGTCTTCTTGTTAAACATGTAGTAGTATATCCAATATAATTATTTATGAATTCGGATTGATCAGGAATACGATTCCTTAAGGGATGTGTGAATTCATAAATAATATTGGTTCACTTTAATTATGAAATTACAGGTGGATTATAATTTGTGACAATGAGGCTGATGATTTTATTTTATTTCTTATTATTTTTTAATAGATAATTAATTTAGTTTTCTTGTTTATTTGAATTGCAGTTTGTTGAAATATTTCTTAGTGAAGATTATTTTTTTAAGTGAAGATTATTGGGATTTTATTTTTATTTTTAAAGCATAAATTATATTAAAATAATCATATAAAAACTACTTAACTACAGAACCTTATCTCTCATGTTTATAAAACTTGCATGAAAACGAGATTTCTATTTAAATACAATATATATATATTGATTGATTGTTTAATTACTTAGTTTCTGGTCATAATAAGATTAGAGCAGTTCACATTTGTATTAAAAAGTGTTCAATGCAATTATATTGTAGAACTTTTGAATATTTTTAATTTGTAAGCAAGTTATTACGCTACCTAGGTTTCTACCATGAGTGGTGTCTTCAGGCGATTTTAAGATCGCCTGAAGACACCACTCATGGTAGAAACCTAGGTTGCGTAATAACTCGTTTATAAATGGAATATATATATATATATATATATATATATATATATATATATATATATATATATATATATATATATG
The DNA here is from genome assembly GCA_037127315.1 of Ascarosepion bandense. Taxonomy (NCBI): domain Eukaryota; kingdom Metazoa; phylum Mollusca; class Cephalopoda; order Sepiida; family Sepiidae; genus Ascarosepion; species Ascarosepion bandense. Next base: position 1,106,996 of record JBBBDQ010001205.1, read on the forward strand.
GGGGAATGTGGGCTATTACAGAGCTAAACTAAAGGAAGCTTAGTAGTAATTTCTCTTATGGTAGTGGGAGGCATGTGACTTGACCCTTGGGTGAGTAGTGGTAGGTTGGAGGGAAAAGAAGTTACTGCTTTGCCAATTTAAAAAAGTTCTATTGTGACTAAAGGGAAGAATGAGATAATTATTGTAATTTAAATTTATTCCTGTGACGACACATACTAAGGAATTCTCTACGTTTATTCAGAAGTACATTCTGATACTGAAATTTCAAAATCTTAATTTTTTCTGTTAAATATAGAATACATCTATCCCTTAAGCTATTAGGAGTGCTTGCCTTGCCTATATATATGTAACTGAATATATGTAGTGCTATGTATGTTTGAAGCTGTGTGTTGGTTTTATGTTTCGAAAACGATACGCACGTTGTTAGCGTGTTCGTAGTTGATATTATTGAGTGTTGGGCTTTACATTTTTTATTAATAATATTTCCATTACTTCTTGACAACTAAAAAAATCATAGCACCATTCACATGCAAAAAAGGATAACAATAATGAAAGTATTATTAATAAAAAAAAAATTAAAAAAACAACACTCAATAACATTCTCAATATTCAGTTAGGCGTAAAATAAAATCCATCCTTGATAATGGCTAAAAGTATCACCGAAAGCGCTCGGAAAAACAAGACATTAAGATAATTTTTACATAATTTATGTCCTGAAAAGAAAAATATCATGAAAACACATGAAAAATTACACACACACATTAAAAATAACGAGGTATGCTGTCTTCCATTTTCTGTAATATATAATAAATTTTACATGTTTTTGAGGAATTACGGAAGAAATATGGTGTTTAATAATTTTTCATAAAAAAATTCCTCCTTTTCATAATTAATGTGCATTTGGCTGCAATAAAATATGTTGATATTTTCTTATTTATTATTTTTAATGCTATAGTCATGTATTATTTGAAAGAATAATTTTATTAGTTTATCAATGATGTAGGGAAATGTTAAAGTGTTGTATATAAGCAGTGTATACACACGCCAGTCACCGAAAGAACTCAATTCATTTCTGAAAATTCACGCTTATAGAGCAAAAGTGGAAACTGTTTTTAAAATTTTCGCAATCATAATGTGAGCTTAATATATTAGTGATCCACATACAAGTCTGTTTCGCTGTATCATTAAGGTGGCTAGATACCTCCACTTGGTTCTAGCCGGGATCGAAACTCGATCTATCGTTGACGTTATAATTAAGATGAAAAACCAAATAATTTATATATATATATATATATATATATATATATATATATATATATATATAAATCACATGGTCTTTACTAAACGCATTGTGACAGCCTTCAAGACCTAAACATACACCTTATATACAAATCTGTTTGCATGCGTTTATATATTAGTGTATGATCGCAAAAACGCTAGGCTATATTGATTAATACTTCTAAAAAGTGATATAAGTTAATATTAAACTAAATGCACATATACATGCAATGTGAAAATATCTGTAGATATTTACTTATGTACACATACGCTCACACAAGCAGAGACATATTCATATACTGAAGTTAATATTATATTGTGTATACATATATTATGCATAAAAGCATTATATAATATACATAAATATATAATGCATTATAATTTACATACTTTACATACTATATATATATATACATATTACTAATAATTCTGTCCCAAGTAAGGTAGTGAAGCTACGAAGACACCAGAGGCCTCTTGAATGTAAAAGCATATGAGAAAAAAAAAACTCTATTAAGTAAAGAATACAATAAAAGAATAGGAATTAAGAAGATACAAAATAACAATTGACAAATTTTTGAACGTCAACGTTGACTGAGAATTTAGAAGCCGGAAGAGAATTTTGTATGTATTCACAGAAGAATTTTTCTTATGTGGTATGAAATCATAAACTGATTCATAATCTGATTTTTGGTACTCGCTAATTTTCAAATGTAGATTGAAATTTAAGATGTTTCATTTAACAGCGTCAATTTTTAACAAAATGAGGATCTGGGGGAATACTTGCTTGATATCGATAGGATCTCTTTCTGCCATTAGTTCCTGATTTTGCTAAATACATCCTGCTTCCACGCTGAACCCGGTTGCTTATCATTCTATCAACATTCTATTTAGATATTTCAAGCTTATTTTTATTCAGTTATATATATATATATATATATATATGTGTGTGTGTGTGTGTGTGTGTGTGTGTGTGTGTGTGTGTGTGTGTGTGTGTGTGAAATTTTCTATATTATGCGGTAAGCATTTTGATAGAAATATTTCTTGATTAATCAATGTTGTCTTTTTTCATTCACTCGTTTAACAGCTTTTTCCATTATTTATTTATTTCTTCATTACATCATTTCTTGTATTTTCTTCTTTTTCTTTCTAGAATTTATTTCTTTATCTACTTCCTTCGTAATTCTTTAAACCTTTTGTTCTTTCTTAAAATTATTTTCTTTATTTTTTCCCTTCTTTCTTTCGTATTTCTTTCTTTTTCTTTTCAATTCATTTTTTTAAAATATTTTACCATTTATTTTTCCTTCTTCTTTTCGTAATTTTATTTGTTTCTTTTCCTTTCTTTTTTTCGTATGTTTTTCGTTTCTTTTCTCTTCTTTCATTCATATTTCTTTCTTTTCTTTTCTCTTCTTTATTTCGAATTTATTTCTTTTTTACCTTCTTTCTTTCGTATGTTTTTTCCTTTCCCTTTTTCTTTTGCGTTTTTTCTTTTCTCTTCTTTCTTTCACTTCTTTTGTCTTTTCAAAATTTCCTTTCTGTATTTTTCCATTTCACTTTTTCTTCCGTAACATAATTCCTTCTGTTTTACTTTTATTGCATTAAAAACAAAAAAGTATTTTTTCATTATTTTTCTTGTTTTTTCATTCCTACATTTCCTTTTTTACTCCATTATTTCTTTCTTGTGTCGTTCCTTCATTTTATTTTTATTGTTACTCGTTTGTTCTTTCTTTTTATTTACAATTTTTCATTTCTGCTGCTTTTGTTTTTTTCTCAGCTTATTTCCTTTTTTTCTCCATCAATTTTATTTATTTTCTTTCTTTCAATTTCCCTCTTCCTTTTTTAGTTTATTACTTTATATCATTTTTATTTTTAGTTCCTTCATGTATTTTCTTTCATTCCTTCTTATGTTATTTTTTAGCATGATTTTAAATTCTTTCCGTTTTTCGTACCATGTACGAAAAACGGAATTTTTTGTTTTTCCTTCTTTTCATTCTTCACTTCTTTATTGAACACTTTCTTGTCTGTTTTATCTTTTCTTCGTTTTATTTTCTTCAAATTTTGTCACAGACCGACATATATTCACTTGACTTAGCAAATGTAAAAATAGTATAAAACACTCTCCTCTTTTTCTTTGAAATACAACACTGTTAATTCTGACCCGGTATGCCATCAGGAACAGGTCAAGACTATAATAGACACCTGTCCACATGTGGTGATGGATCTTGTTAAATAGGGGAATTTGATTTTTCATTTGATTTTTCATTTACTTGATTAGTTTTGCTAGCTTATGCTGAGTTAAATCTTAGTATAATCTTTTTTCTGACTTGGAGTAGATAGGACCTCCTATCGCCCGTTTTATACTCCTTCCCCGTCTATTGCACAGGAGTAAAAGATCATCCCTTGTTCCCTATTAAGGAAGTGGTTCCCGGTTCTTTTCCTCTACTCAGTCCTTAATATCGGTGCTCTCACAAATTTTCTCTTGTCAACGTCTTTTCATAGTGACGGTACCGAGTTGGCAGTTTTCTAGTTGCTGCGTCCGACCGCTATTTAAGAATACTAACTCTTGCATACCGTCGAGAGCAGCTGCTCTGATCAACAGTTGCATAATATCGGGGTTCTTGCAGTACCATGATGCTCATGGATAGGTGTCCCTGCTAGCGCTTTCGGTGGGTAACCCTGAGGCGACAACTCCCTTTTCTGCACGTGTCGCAGTCATTGATAATCTGCCAACTCTAACTCAGGCCTTTTTTTGCCAAAACAACCAAAATTGAACATTCCACCAAACAAAGCTAAACAAAGCGAACGAAAATCAGCTAAACCACTCAACATTTCCTTCAAAAACTTACGTGGTATGCGTATTAACTTCTGCTGCGTGGAATCTTTCCTCCACAAAAAGTCCCTGGACACCTCTCTTTGTGAAACCAATCTTAACCCCTCAATCTCCTTCTCTGAAATCGGGATTCTTGGCTATCTCCCCTTCTAAAGGAAGCACTCCATTGTCCATGTGTATGGTCTAAGGGTTTATGTCAGCAAATATCTCCCTCCGGCTAGGGTGATTTCTCTTGAATCTCCTGACAATTTATATATGTGTCTCCATCTCTCATTTCTAAACTCAGTTATCTTTTCTTTCTCTACTGTTCCCCTTCCTCTTTAGACTGTTCCTTGCTAAAGAATATCTCTGACAATATAGATAGGGGCATTTCCTTCCTTACCCGCCTCCCTTGATGAATTCCATCTCAACAGCAAGAAACTGATTAGAGAATTGAGGAAGATTAATATAAAAATAGATATATGTTTATATTATTCAATGTATGAATGAAGATATGCTGCCTATATATATATATATATATATATATGTGTGTGTGTGTGTGTGTGTGTGTGTGTACCCTCACTTCATACCCATCACCATGAAGATCGTTGGAATTATTAAACATTCATTTGATTACATACGGCGAAAATGGTTAGAAAAAAAAACTGGAAACTCATTTCAAAGTGAGCCACTCTTTGCAAATATGTGTTGGTTGCTGATATCGCTGTTCAATATCTTTTTGAGTCTGTTTCTATCACTCTCGATTTGGGTTTTTTAAGTCACGTTCAGACATTATCAACGGGATAAATAAATACAGTATCCCTTTTTTGTTTTATGTTTGTATATCTTACTACGTATTTCCATAGACTATTACTTTCCTAGGGTATTTGCACGCATTTAAGTCACAAAATATGTAGTTACTGGTAGGTACTCTTAACACACACACACACACACACACATATATATATATGTATATATATATATATGGTAACTAAGTTGTTGAACTCGTAGGTTTATTAACCTTTTGTTCATGCATTTACTTTTATAAAGTGTTCTCGATACAAATGTAGAGCGTTATACTGTAATGGTTGTTACAATGTTTTTAAAATTCATAGTATCACTACACAAAAATTTTTCATGTTTCGAAGCCAGCCCATTATCCTGAACTCTGCCAAAAACAAACACTTAACCCTAAGACCTTAAAAAGGTCAACAGAACTCAAAGTACAGACTAACCCCTCTAGCACCCAAAAATAACAAATCCAACACAAATAAACTGGCTTTTCAACTAGATAATTCTCATTTCTAAAAAATCACCTGAGGAATAAGCCAAAAACATAATGGGCTGGCTTCGAAACATGAAAAATCTTTGTGTAGTGAGACTATTAATTTAAAAACATTGTAACAACCATTACAGTATATATATATATATATATATATATATATATTAGCAGCAAACCTCTTATATACTGATTAAAAAAAATCATTGAATATACAAAAACAGAAAAGTGGGTAAGATAAGGATGGGTTTTCTCACCGGACCTATTCAACCTTTAGTGTGAGGAGATTCTAAGAGAATTAAAATTCTGAACAACATTCATTATTTAGTGGTACAATCCTAGCGTCAAGATATACCGATGACACGATGTTAATAGAAGACATGGAAAGAAAACTATTGAAACATCTGCTGATGATATTGACGTAAAAGTGAGAAGAAATTACCGCAAGAAGGCAGAAAGTAAAAGGAAGATCACAACTGCAATTTACAAATTATGGATACCGAAATCAAACTAGTACAATAATTTAAACATCTGAGAAGTGATTTAACAGAGCGAAACTGAGACACTTAGATGCAACGGCGCTCTGGGTGAGCGAAATATGCCTTCCAAATCTAAGTAAAGTATTAAAAATCAGGAAAATGTCTTCGGAAACAAAGAAAAGAGTACTGAACTATTACGTGACATCAGTCATTGTATATGGTAACGAATACTGCACAATCTCCTCACAGTTGAAGAGAATTAAAGCGAAAGAAATATGGTTTTTAACAAAAATATATAATTTATTCAGAATTAAATAGGTTAGAAATTTTTGGAGAGATATGATCGCAACGTCTTGAAGGGACAGAGCACATAGAAAAAGAATGAGTTTCTGTAATTGGATGAAAAACAAGGTTTAGAAGAGATAGTAGAAAGACAAAATTTATTAAGACATACAAAGGAGAGGAAATTGTGGAGAGCCATGATCGACAACGTTCTGAAAGAACACGGCGCATAGAAGAAGAGGAATGTGTTTTTGTAAGTGGATGGTGAAGCAAGGTTTACCAGCGATAAGAAAAAGCACGACATTTATTAAGAGCTACAAATAACAGGAAATCGTGGAGAGACATGATCGTCCACGTCCCGAAGAGACAGGTCACATAGAAAAAGAAGATGCAATGAAAACTTCACTTCACTTAATAAGTATCTGACGTATGCTAATTTGGGTGTACTAAATGTAGAGACATTTTAACATTGTTTACATGTAGACTTTGTGGTACAGTGGATATCGGCTCGGAACGAGAAACCGGGGAGCCGAGTTCGAATTCCAGCTGAATCCATTGTATTTACTTACGCGCAAATACCCTTGGGAAAGGCATTAATCTGTCTCTTCCTTCCAGTTATGGGTTAAATAGCAGGACAGATTGGGTTCTATAGTATAGCCTTGGTCGGCAACCAGTCTCCCGCAGAAAGCAATGGCAACCTTCTGCGGGATAATCTTCTGTCCAGTCAGTCATGTCTCTTTAGAGACATAATCGCCCAAGCGTGTATCACGTATGGCACCTAAACTGACTGACATGTAGACTATTGTCACAATATTTCGGCCGTTGTTTCCGCCAGCCTTCATCAGGTGTTTGTCGATACATGTAAGCTTCAATTTGAAACAAAAATTTATTCTACAGGGTTAGAATGACCTCGTTCTTTTGGATCATCGCTGGCAGTGGGTAACTCGTCTGGTTCTTATTTAGTACAGCTATGTTATTTCTCGAGGATGTGCGTTGTGGTACGGTGGATATCGGCTCGGAACGGGAAACCGGGTAGCCGAGTTCGAATTCCAGTTAAATCCATTGTATTCACTTACGCGCAAATACCCTTGGGAAAGGTATTAATCCGTCTCTTCCTTCCAGTTATGGGTTAAATAGCAGGAGAGATTGGGTTCTATAGTCTTGGTCGGCAACCAGTCTACCGCAGAAAGCAATGGCGACCTACTGCGGGATAATCTTCTGTCCAGTCAGTCATGTCTCTTTCGAGATATGATCGCCCAAGCGGGTATCATGTATGGCACTTAACTGATGTTATTGCTCGGCCTCCTTCCACTGATTCCAAGTGCGACTACCAAACTCAGGAATTAAACTCACAATTACTATGTTACCAAATTCATGAACAAACGTTATTTTATAGTTGTGGTTTCAATCCTTTGGTCGACTTTCTTTCATAAGGATCAGTTTTCACTCAGCATTTTCCCCATAATTATTACCTTCTAGAACAAACTCTCGAGAAAATATTTCCCTGACTACCATCTCAGTCTTGTTTGATCCAGGGTAAACCAAAGAAAGGGGCGTAAGACAAAGATGTATCTTTTCACCGGATCTATTCAAATTGTACAGCGAGGCTATTGTGAGGACGCTAGATGTTATGCCAGGATTCGTCATCGGAGGCCACAATTTAAACAACATGAGGTACACAGATGATACAGTGCTGATAGCAGACACTGAAAGGAAACTACAAAACCTCCTACAGAAAGTAGCTGAAGGGAGTGACAAAAAGGACTACAAATAAACTGCAAGAAAACCGAATGCATGGTCATCAGCAAAACGAGCAGCCCAAATACCAAATACAGGTGGGGGATATTAAAATCAAGCAGGTAAAAAAATTTAAATACCTGGGAAGTATTCTAACAAAAGACGGAAAGTGCGACACAGAGATCCGCAAGCCAATTGGCATGGCGAAGGACGCGTTTCAGAAACTGAGTAAAGGATAAAGAGACAGGAAGATTTCGCTAGAAACAAAGAAAGGAGTACTGGATTAGTATGTGATGTCAGTTCTTCAATATGGCAGTGAATGCTGGACAATATCATCTAAAATGAAGGAAAAATTTGAAGCAACTGAAATGTGGTTCTACAGATGGATGATGCGGATATCATGGACCGAGCATGTGAGCAATGATGGGGTTTTGAATAGGATGGAAACTATAAGAAAATTAATATTGAGCATCTGGAAGAGACAACTGAAATTCCTGAGACATGCAACGTGAAAGGATGGCTTGGCGAACCCGATGCTAACAGGCCAGATAGAGGGAAAAAGAGACAGGGAAAAGCAGCGGATAACATATTTGAAGGACCTGAGCAAGTGGATGACGGAACGTGGGTTGTGCAGTGTAACAGGAGAAAGCGTGCTAAGAGCCACTAGGGAATAGGGAGACGTGGAAAGCCATGATCGCCTACGTCCCGAAGGAACAAGGCACATAGAAGAAGAAGAAGAAATCAATATATATCCTACAAATCTTCATAATATGCATTTCTTATTCCTTTCTTTTCTCTCTCATTTAAAAATATCGTTCAGTTATCTCTACTTTGAATGACACTTAGGTCTTATATTAGTGAACTAACTATAAAAAATACACTTCATAATATTAGATTGATTCTTACCAATATTATTATTAGTGTGTTTTTGAGTCGCTGTGTAACTGAGCATATGGCCAGTCCCCTACACATTTCTTGGTTGCGTGCAAATGTCTGCGTCTCAATGAATTATCTGCCAATTCTATCGGTGACTATTTCAGCACATTTTTCCATCTGTTTCATGTGCGACAAAAATTTAAATACCTGGAAAAAGTTCTATCAGGGGACGGAAATGACAATACTGAGATCTGAAGACGTATTGAGATGGACCAGAATGCATTTTAAACGTTAAGCAGAGTATTGAGAATGCAAGAGAATTTTGTTGGAAAAAAACAGAAGAGTATTGGATTGTTATGTGATATTTGTCTTTCTATATGGCAGTCAAAGACAAGGTATTCGAGACAATGGAAACGTAAAGGAAATTTATACTTAACATCAGGAAGAGACAGCTTAAGATTCTGGGATACATAATGAGGAAAGTGGACTACGAAAATCTGATACTCACAGGGCTGATAGCGAGTAAGGGAGACGGGGGAACAGCGCATGACATACTTGATTGACTTAAGCAAATAAATAGCAGTGCATTTTTTAGGAGAAATAACAAAACAATATGTATTAAGAGATAAAAATAACAGGAAGATATGGAGGGCCATGATCACCCACGTCCTGAAAGTACCGTATACATGAAGGAAGAATATATATATATGTGTGTGTGTGTGTGTGTGTGTGTGTGTGTGTGTGTGTGTGTGTGTGTGTGCTGGAAGCACAACCGACAGATTAATACTTTTCTCAAGAGTATTTGTGTGTAATCGAATGCAAATAATTCAACTGAAATTCGAACTCGGCTCTCTGAATTTTCTTTTAAAGCCGATATCCACTGCACCACAACGCAAATCAAAAACTTTAATCGTTTACGTAAAACACATTAAATTAGTCGAAATTAAATCCATTCAAGCATTTCCCTTTCCTGACGTTGTTTCAAACAAAATGCGTTGCTTGTTCAGTTCAGTTCACGAGCCCCGAGGCTCTGGCAAAGCGAAAATCAAATCCATAGATCGATGGAGAGAGGTTGAACTAATAAAATAATAAACGAATATTTTAATGGTCCGTTCTACACTGACCTATGTTGAACCCGTAGCCAGAAGCCTACAGCTAACAATGAGCTGAATTCAACATTGCAACAATTCGGTTGACGCCCTACATAAATTCTAAATCATCTCGCTGTGTTGTACCCTTTATGAACTGGACAAAGGTCATTCAGATTCCCCGATATATAAAATGATTACACTATTTTTCATATGCAAATGAATCCTGTGGATAAGATGTCATAATAAGCAAGTGTTTGAAGGTTAAGTTTTATAAAACGCAGGAAAACTGTACCTGGCAAATAATCAGAGAATAAAGCAAATTAATTCTGAAAGAAGAAAAAGAATGTGCATGACCGACAGGGTGGGGATCGTGACCAAATGTGAATGCATTTTCAGCATGCGGTCGAATTGTATAACAGGCTAGAACCTTTTCGAGAGAATGAAATAGACAAAAATCCTTCGGGATTCCTATGGATTACTCAATAACAGACGTCACTAGTGAACTGAAAACATTCGCAATCTTATGCAAAATTCACTCGCGAGACATCGATTGATCTCCCTAACTTACTGAGTCCAGGTAGGTAGCGAGATCGACAAATACGATAGTAAGGAAAAGGTGTGACAACGAACTTATACGACAAATTGACGCGTGATTTTATATCAGTCAGTCAGTTAAGTTCTATACGTGATACACGTTTTGGGCAATCATGTCTCTTTCGATCCATAACTAAGAAGATTTTCCCGAGGTAGATTACCATTTCTTTCTGTAGTAGAACCAACCTATAGAACCCAATATGACCTGCTTATTCAACTCATAGATGGACAGAGAAGAGATGGATTAATATCTTTCCCATGAGTATTTGCAAGTAAATGAATGCACGAAATTCACCTAGAATCTCCGGTTTCTCAAACATGAATAAAAAACGTGAAATAACTTGTCAATGCCAAGCTTGTGGTTCATTTGCTAATGTTAACTGACCCCCCCCCCAATGAGCGACCTCTTCCAAAACGCGACCACCGACCATCATGAAAGAATAAAAATCACTGGTCAAGCGACCGCTTTAACAAAAATTCGTTTTGCAGTAGTCCTAACTTCTAAATTAGCAGAATTTAAGTTAGCAATCTATTTCATTTTCATTTAATCTAAGCCAGAAACACTTTTCTGGTTGTTTTGTTATTCTAGTGAAGAGTCAAATTTTTATTATTTGTGGTTAAACGGCGGTTGTCTTGTATTAATATGGACTTATTAGATTTGACAAGTTCAAGAGATTTGTCGGTTTCTGTAGATTCTGTAGATTAGAGATTTGTCGGTTTCTTAAATTCGGGCGTAAGAGAAAAAAATCACATCTATGTGAAATTTAAATTTTCAATGTTTTTCATTATTTTATGTTTTCTCAATCGTTTTACTCTCTCTCTCTCTCTCTCTCTGATCGTTTTCATTTTTTCTTGTAGGTTTATTTATTTTCCCATATATTATCGCAGATTCTCTTTTACTATTACTCACTTCTAAGAAAAAAGTGGAAACTTATCCATCGTGAACTTTTCCAACGTACATATTTTTAAGAAATAAGTGCCAACATCAATTAGAATCGAAGGGTCACATTAAAAAAAGAAAACACCACACGGACTTCAATAACTGATTTTTTTTAAATCTACACCAGTATGAATGAATAATTTTTATTTTTTTTGTTAACCGTTGTAAATAAGTTTTTAATGTTCAAAAAATAATTATGCTGAATAATTTTTTTCAAGATTAGCCCATCTTGTGTTCTCATTTATTACCAGATTACATGGTAAAATACTAAAATATGTACATTCTGGAAAGTTAAATATACGATCGTGGGGGGATAGGTCACGAGTCTTTAATGAGTGACCACCTGCCGTATACGACCGGTTTTGATGGCAGTTGAGGTGTGCGCATACAAGTTCCACTCTCTATATATTTAAATCCAAAAATAAAAAAAATGGCTCGGAGGTAAAATCCCAAAACCAGATTCTATTAATATTAATTTTATTGATATTAAAAATATTTCAGGTAAAGGGCTTGATGACCCAAAATATGTATATATATATATATTTCAAATAAAACTCTGAAAACTACATTCGTTGTATGGCGATTTTGGCGAGAAAAAATCTCGCATCCTCAGCAAGATTTTTTTTCGTTCAAATAACCATACAACGAATGTAGTTCTCGGAGTTTTATATATATATATGTGTGTGTGTGTGTGTGTGTGTATATATATATATATATATATATATATATATATATATGATCTTTTCTATTTTTCTAATCAGTTTCGTGATGTTAAGATAAAATTCATCATAGAAGACTCAATAGATTTTGCTCGCCGAAGAACTTCCGATCTCTTCGAAGATCATCCTCAGTAGAGAATTGCAAAGAAAAACTTAATCTAACTGCAATAAAATCTAAATATCAATGTGCTGTTAATTGTTAAAACAATGCGTGAACGTATTAAAATTTGTCCGTTGTAGCGATGGAAGTTTTTGCAAAACAAGCGTTTCAATATAATGGAGTTGACTTGAAATTAGTAGCATTGCAAAATGGCATTAAATGTTTGTTATATCTTCTTCAAAATGTTGTTGTTACACGCGTAATAAATTGTTTAGTGCTGCTTATTACCTGCTCACATACACACACACACACACACACACACACACACACACACACACACACATATATATATATATATATGAAATGGATTAAATCCAATACATTTAATTTATTTGTTTAAACATTATTTAAAAGCACTATTCGAGCTTTATTTGATCAAGAGATCCTACGTGTCTGAGCGGTCTATGACACGTCAGATCAAATAACGGTTTTAAATGATGATGCAGGTTCGAATCTTGTGGGAGGACGCATATTTTTCTAACAAGATTTCTCGAATATTCAGGCCGGTAAATGTAAATAAATAAATACATCAAGTGAATAACTTTTAAACGAATAAATGATAAATATGTCTGATCTAATCTATTTTACTAATATATGTGTGTGTGTATGTGTGCGTGCCTGTGTGTGCGGGCGTGTGTGTATACGTAGAAGTGTGTCATTTTTATTCCACATATAAATTGTTTGTGTTATATATATGCTAAACCAATTGATATTTTACCCCCTCCTCAAAAGATATCGATAATTAGGTCCTTTATTTGTTGGTGGCATGATTTCAAGAAATTAATTCAGAAATTGGAGAGACTTGGTAAATTTTGAACGATGAACCAACTGATGAAATCCATTTTAATTCTGTAAACATTTTCGTAGTGGGTGCATCTGTGCGAGTGTTTCCCGAGTAGCATGCCTCTGTGTGTCTATGCAGTGTATCTGACACATACACACATACCCACACATTTAGATGTCAATTCTAAGTTAAAACATACGAACACTGCTGAAAAGTTTATGACACTGTCAATAAGATATTTTTTGCAAAAAAGTTTCTGTGTTTGATCATTTTGCAAGATTTGGAGAAGTCAGCCGACCCGTGAAATTATCACCATTCCCACATAGATATGTAAGATGAATTGATATATATATATATATATATATATATATATATATATATATATATATATATGCGCGCGTTCTGGATCAAGCTAGAAATAAAAGTAACATTGTGCACTCATCTATGTATTCATGTCTATGTAACTCTGTTTAGAATTTTATATATTTGCCATATAAAAAATTCTCGTAGTTTTTTTTCCTTTTTTACCAACTTTCCATCATCACTATTTATCGTTTTCTTTTGTTCAGAGAAAAAAATAACGAAGAAAGAATGATAAAAGAAAAAAGAAAAAACTTGTTATATTTTTGTTACATTTATTTTATATTTAACCGGAACTTTTCTACAATTTTTTATTTTATTTTCCGGAGCCGAACTTCTCATCTCCATGACAGTTTCACGCTTGGTTGATTACTTTTCGAAAACGTTGAATTTGTTATGGGCGTTTTTGTTCGTTTGCAGTGCAAGGTCACGTGGTCGTTTCAAGTTGTGCAGGTCGGGAATGTCACGTGGTTGATCTCGGATCAAAGCAAAAAAAAGTTGTGGCCACAGTTACAACTTCAAATAAAGGAAACGGAAAAGAGAAAAAATATGCAACTTAAAGAGAAAATAAACTTGCACTAAAAAGTTCAGATGAAAAGATTCAGATTTGGCATCATTATATGCTGCATTACTTATCTATCTATCTATCTATCTATCTATCTATATATATATATATATATATATATATATCTGATCAGAGTTATCAGTCTGTCTACCTATCTGTTATATAATAATTTATCTTCTTTTTAATCTATCTATCTATCTATCTATCTATCTATCTCTCTCTCTCTCTCTCTCTCTCTCTCTATATATATATATATATATATATATATATATATATATATATAAAGAACATTAGGACTTCATCAGACTAAATTTATGATGTTGGTGCGGCTACACATGCGCACGAACGAAAGATAATGGAAACCTTAATTCTTAATTTTTGCTGTATTTACATTATTCGGACTATTGTTTTCACCTTTGTTGCCATTTGTACAACGTTTCGGCCGTTGTACGCTCCGGTTTTCTTCAGATGATTGATATTTCGAACTGAACCCTTTATTACAATCACTGGTGTATATGAACTCCATTTCTTGCCTCTTATGGTAGTCATGAGTTATCTCCCCAGTTATTGTAATAAAAGGTTCGGTTCCAAATTTCTAGCACTTGAAGAAGGCCGGACCGTTCAGCGGCCGAAATGTCGTATAAATTGCAACAAATATAAGGACAATAGTCTGAATAATGTAAATAATGTAAAAAATACTACCTCATCACAGAAATATAGACAAATATTAATTTTTGTTGTTTTTAATTTTTATATATTAATGAGTGTATGCAGATGCATGCAGTGTAGCAATAAGAATGAAATCTGCATATGTTTTCGCTCTTTAACGCCTAAAGTCATCATTAGTTCATACGTTACCGATGATACATAATCTTTCGATTTATGCGTTTTTGTTCAGATCTGTAAACATTATATGTACTAAAATTTGATTGGTGCATACTTAATGCTCGATTAGTGCAGTAAAACATTCTTTAGTTTGCCATAGTAATTGAAAATTGATCTTTTAAAATTACTTATTAATTAAAAATTTCCTCAAATTTACAAAGGGAAAATGGATAACAATATTGTTTGTCAAGTATTCCGTTCTCTAAATAATTACAATGGTCTAAAAAGAAAAAGAATAGATCATTTTATAAAATAAGCTGATAATAAAAAAATATATTTGAATATTTGTCTATAAGATCTTTTAATATTTTGATTTTTTTTCATGTATAGCTTGAAGGTCTTAAAAAGGAATTTCTGATTTTTTGTTAAAAGCAAATAGACGTTTTAATTAGAAACAGATATGTACATTTATTAAAAAGATATCGAAATATAAAGATGTATGCATTTACTATGGAAAGATTAAAAATAAAATTTTCAAGTTAAAATACAAATGATCATGATATTTTTGGAAAAATTGAAGGGGGCAATTTTTCAGTACCACCAATTATATAAAGAACCAAAGGATACCATGCGGCAAATAGCTCTAAATAGTCTTTTTTTAAAAAACATCAGATTAATAAAAAATTGATTTAAAGCAAGTTCTCTATCTCCTTGTATATGTGTATATTTTTATTAAAATGTACGCAAATTAGATATTAATTATAAATGAGCCATAAATATGAGTTACAAATTACATCATTTTCCATAAGTTATTATATATACATATATATATATGTGTGTGTGTGTGTGTGTGTGTGTGTGTGTGTGTGTGTGTAAAATATAGTTTTAATGCATCCTATTTTCGGCGGTCAGTATCAGTAGTAGGGCATATGTAAATAGAAAAGTGGACTGAGGTTAACATAAAGCGGCGGTAGTGTGTTTCAGGCTTGAACACAATATTCAGACCTGATAATGACATTAAAATGGACTGTTCATCCTGATGCCTCTCTCTCTCTCTCTCTCTCGCACGCGCGCATGCACACACACACACACACGCACGTACACACATATGTGTGTGTCTGTGTGTTCGTAAGTACGTGTATAGAGGTAGAATCGCCGACTGACGCCAATTCGGTCGGATTTCGATCCTGGTTAAAAAGGATGAGCAGTGATGTAGCGAAACAGATCTGTCTGCGGATGACTATATATATATATATATATATATATATATATATAGCAATTATAATGTAAGTCCTTACTTTATGCATGATTTACTCTCGATTCTTCTAAAAATTATAGTTTGCCAGGAGAGTTCATCATATATAAAATAACGACTTACTTTATAATCACAATATATATATATATATATATTACGCACACTCACTTAAATGTTACCGTCTCACATACACCTAAAGAAATGCTTTAAATGATCAGCAGATTATGCTTCACACATTATTATATGCATATTTTTCTCTCTCTTTCTTTCTCTCTCTCTCTCTCTCTCTCTTTCTCTCTCTGTATATATGTATCCAAGTGAATAAGGAATGAAAAAAAAAGCAACGTTCAAAACATTAATATAAAATTGAACTATGAATATTTATTACAAAGTGTACATTTTGTTTCGACATTGAAAGGACAATGTCTCATCAGGTAGTATGAAAAGAAAATAGAAGATTCTTTACGTTATATTGGCGAATTATGTGTGAGAGGTAGGTGGGGTGGCAAATGGGAATTTAGAATTGTACGTTCTAAGTTAGAATTTGAACGAAAAGAGGGAAGAGGTAGAGGATAGAGGTGATTAATGGACGTGTTGAAAATTTTATAGACAGATTTATCAATAGATGATAATGTATGGTGCTTTACAGCCTTTATAGTTAGTCCTTTGGGTTTAACAAAGAGAAAAATAAGGAAATATATATAGGGAGAGTAATTGCTATTTGGTAAAAATATCTCTATTAGTGAAGTATACGACTACAAATATTTTTGTATTTAAATTTAGGTTTTATAATTAATCTATTTGTTATATTTAACCTTAATCCAAAATTTAAGAAATCTCTTTTTTATATAAAACTTTAATTAGATCACAGTTTTTAGTATGAAATAAAGGTAAAATTTGAAGTAAGAGTGTTGTTAATACTTTCAAGGTTTATCGTTTCTAGAGATCTTAACTTTAACTTTTGTAATTTTTTCATTGTAAGGTTAGTTCTTTAAAGTGTTTGCAGTTAGCACTAATTTCATGCCTTTGGTTTAATATGTTGCTTCTCATGTATTTAATGATTTCTATTTTTTAAGACAAAGGAAACATGGTTCCTTTACCGATTTAGATGTTCTTGCCTGTTTGAGAATTTTCCATTTAACTTAAGGTATTTTATTTTCGTTTCTTAACTTCCAAAAATATTTAAAAAGTGATGTCATATTTTATTTGTCCTTGTTATTGAAGGATGAGTGGTGATTGTAAATGCTCTTTTTAAAAGTTTTCATTGTGTTTCCAATATAAGTTTTAGCATTCTTAGTATTCACCATGGATGAAAACGAACACATATATACCAGGGATTTTGTTAAGCATTTATTAGGTACGGAGCATTGGTTTGTTTTTCTACAATTACAAAAGTTATTATTATGAGGCAAACTGACATGAGTGTTAGAGTTATTTTTGTTGTATGATTTCAATATTTTATTGTTAAGTAATTGAATTATCTTTTCTAAATTGTTGGGACGGCTATAACTGAGTTTTATTTGGTGGCTATTGAAAATATTGCTTATATTTAGATTTATTGGATTGAACATTATTATTTAATAGATAATCGCGTTTGAGCGGATAGTCTGTTTTTCTATACTTAAATAGAGCATTTACATATATCCACCAGCCTGAATATTCGAGAAATATTGTTAAGAAAATATCTATCTTCGACTCTCATATACCAGAGAGAAGTCATTTTAATATCTAGCTTGTTTACCACTCGATCACAGATAATTTCACGGTTTAACAAATTCGAACAAAACTGTAAATATACAAGTTCATGATTTCTATAGAACATCTATATCTGCTCTGGTTCGTATCCTAATATAAACAAACGTCAATACGAACCAAAGCAGATATGGATGTTCTATGGAAATCATGAACTTGTGTATTTACGGCTTAGTTCGACTTTGTTACACCATGAGATCTTCTGTGGTCGAGTACTCCCTTCTTTTTTTCTAGCAAATTTTTTTTCTTTCCTGCAGTACTCTACTCAGCTTCTGGAATGCATCATTGGTTATATCAATATGCCTTCGTATCTCTATCTCACCGCCACACTTTTCATCCCCTGTTAGAATACTTCACAGTTTTTTAAATTTCTGTATTTGTTTTATTTGTCATTTTGGGCTCCTTTTTAGTGTTACTTATGAATTCAGTCTTCTTGTAGTTAATATGTATATATTTCTTTCCGCTTTCTTCATCTTCTTTCTGTAGGAGGGCTTGTAGATTCATTTCCGTGTCTGTTATCAGCACTGTCTTCTGTGCGTCTTATAATGTTAAAATTGGCTGCTGATAACAATTCCTGGCAGGATTTCTTGAGTTATCATCCTTGTTTTACACATTTTCCTATATTTATATATCCGCTGATGTGGATGTGCGTTGTGGTGCAGCAGATATCGGCTCAGAACGAGAAATCGGGAAGCCAAGTTCGAATTCCAGTTGAATTCCTTCATTCTTTACGCACAAATACGCTTGGGAAAGGAACTAATCCGTTTATTCCCTCCAGTTATGGGTTAAATAACAGGACAGATTGGGTTCTACAGACTTGACTGGCAATCAGTCTACCGCAGAAAGAAATGACAACCTACTGCGGGATAATTTTCTGCCCAGTCAGTCATGTCTCTTTCGAGACATGATCGCCAAAGCGTGTATCACGTGTGGCACTTAACTGACTGATATCAGCAGAACTCGTTTCCTGTCTGTATGCAGACAGTTTGCTGACAGTATAGGGTCTTCATTACTCTAATATCTTTTACCGAGCACTCACATCAGCAGAGCAATTTACTCTGATGAGAAGACCGTTTTGTGTTTTAGCAATAACTGTTATATTAGTGGGTCACCAATTTAAAATATATTATTACTCTTCTTTTTTGTTATGATTTCTTACTTTTATTGTTAAGAATTTTTTTAAGGTACCTCCATTATATCACAAAAATCCAGCATAGTATGACTTAAAAAGCTTCAAAACTTAATAAAACGAACATTTTCTATCAAAATATTCATAATATTATTAAGAGGAAAGATCAAAGTTATTCCTGTTTATTTTAGAAAATTTTTTAATCCCTTTTAACATGTTCGAAATTTTGGCAGAAAATGTTTTGATCTGAGTTAGCGTTGCAGAAAATCATATGACTGTTTACAATCGATTACGTAATTTTTTACGTAACTCACTTTTTCGGTAACAAACACATTAATTTGGAAATTTTCGCAAAAATCAAATAATTGTCGGATTATAATGAAACTTTCAGTTCTCATTTACAAATGAATAGAATTATTTTTGAAATTAATTTTTTAAATATTGATGAAATTTTCTTTTAAGTCTGTTACCCTCCACCTCCGCGTAAATTCATGAAATTTTAACAAGTTTTAATTTCTGCAAATTATTTTTTAGTAGTTAAACTCAGAAGTCATCGGGGAATATAAATCATCTTTTTTTTATTTAAAATTATTCGGCATTATCTGTAAATCTGCTCCGAAGAGTAAAATAAAAAATGCAATAAAACTCTGATATAATTTAATTTGATAAGCTTTTAATTGCTGGAATAAATAATAATAATTAATGACATTATAGTCTGAAGAAAAACTTTTTTTCAACTACTAATAAAATTTTAAAAGAATTGTTTTCATTTTATTTTATTATTAGAACAAGTCATAAAATTTTGAAAATATTTAAAAAATCTTTTAAAGAACTGTTATCCTTTTTTTAAGGCTTACGGCCATACCAGGTTGAATACAATGGTTCTCGATCGATCACCAACATTGAGACTGGTCAGTACTTAGATGGGTGACCGCTTGGGAATACCAGGTGCTGTAAGCGTTTCGTGACGGATGTGAATTGTGGTGCAGTGAATATCGGCTCGGAAAGAGAACTCGGTGAACCGAGTTCGAATTCCAGTTGAATAACCTGCATTCACTTAAGCGCTGGTACCCTTGGGAAAGGTATTAATCCGTCCCTTCCATCCAGTTATGGGTTAAATAACAGGGGAGGACTTGGGGACCCTACCCTTAAAAACAAATCACAATGAATCTTCATACTCGAAAAGAAAAAAAGTATTACTAGACACAAAACTTATATAAAAACAAGAATAAATTGTTGAAAAGAAAAAGGTAATACCAGCAATAAATAAATAAAAATTTAGTTGACAATAAATGACCCGCGGAGGTTGATATGCCATAAAAACAAAACAATCAACCAATCTTTTTTTTTAGTTAAGAATTGATAATTATATTGTCTATCAAAAAATAAAAAAAATTATAAAAATTTTCACCCCATATATTTTTAAAATAATTAAAAAAATGTTTTTTGTGTATAAAAAGAGATATGTTCATTTAAGTACAATGTTTCATAGATGTCTTAACAAGTTTCCATAGGGTCATATTTATTTTAGAAGTTTACAAGTTTTTTGGATTATTCATCTTACACGGAAAACGACAGAAACCGCACATTGATTTTGATTCAAGTCTCTTCAAGACGTTTATAAAATTCAACAGCCTGTTTTGCAAGTCATTCCTTAAACATTTAAAGCAACTTTTACATTTTAATTCCTAATTTTCTAATTTTGTTAAAAAAAAAAATAATTGTGAAATTCCCAATTTGTAGCGCTACCTAAAAATAATATGAAAACTAGATATTAAAAATAAAAATTAATAAATACCATAACATTCTGTTATTTAATTGTAATTTTTTTAAAGGAAAGTTTTATATTATTTTAATTTTAATTTTTCATAAAACATCTTCAAACGTAAGTCTACAAAGCTAAACTAACTAAAATTCCATCAAATATTGGATAATTGCTGAACACTGTGTTAAATTTTTAATTCTAACATAGTTAAAAATAAAATAAAAAACGATTTGTATGAATAAGATTTATACCAAATTCGTCTTCCATACTTTTGGCCGGATACTAAATCATCAGTCGTCGGCTGCTCTTAAGGTGCTGATAAGGTGTTGACAGTTGTGATAACAAGACTACCATAATTGAGGAAAGATTTTGAAACATTTTTCAAGAAGTAAGCAATAATTCTTGTTTCAAGTCAAAAAATGGCAGAAAAGTTGAAATTTTTAAGTTTTTTTTTAAATTTAGAAAATTTGTTATTCCAATTAATATAATTTCGGTATTTTGCTTACTGGAATTTGTAAATTTCCTTGGTTTTCAATTAAAGCTAATTTTAAAGCTTGAAGATTACTTATTCACTATTAAAATTAAAATTTAAATTTAGGTATAGAAAAATGAGTGGTGGTACCTAATTTATTTTTAATATGTCTGCTTTCATTGCTCGAATTTTTTATAATCATTTTATCCTAAGCAATCCACTAGTGTACTGGGGTTACAGTGAGAGAATAAAAAAAAGGTACAGAGAACGTCAAAGAAAGGATAAGAGATGAATTAGTATCAAGTAATTAAAAGACGGCAGTTGATGCTGCATTTAAACATTTGGAGATTGTAGCTCTCAGGAAAACAAGGAAACGGAAGAAATTTCCACAAACGTGAAGTGTGCAAAAAGAAAGTAGAAGAGACGGTTACTCTTAACTATTTCGACGGTAAAAATATGTGACCTTGATACCAATCTAATAGCACAAGTAAATACATACAGCGAGTGTGATCTAGTCAAAACAGAGAACCAGTCCGCACTAATATCCAAATCTCAAATCAGATTATTTATCAGATGATCCACAACAGAGGATTATATAATATACTACTTATATTACGCTCTACGTTGTATTGAGCACCTTAGGTTAAAAAGGTAAATGTAACTGTTAGTTCACTTCATATATATATATATATATATATATATATATATATATATAAAGATTGTACCTACAGAAATAAAGAATAGATAAAGTTGAGGTCATAATGCTAAACCTTAGGATCCTTTCAGCCAATACATTATCAAAGCTGCTCGTTGGCAGAAATGTTAATGATAAATAGGACACACAATTTGGTTGTAGAAGGAAAGTTAGAACTCCTTTAAAAAACAAAATTTTAATCAAAATTTATTAAAATTTAAAGGGGTGTAAGCATAAAGTTCCACAAGAGCAACAAACTGGAAAAAGAAAACTCACAATCCCCCCAACAATCCTAAGGAGCGTATGAACTGCTCTTTCTGTCTGCGCAGAATAGGTTAGCAAATTTTCAGATACACAGCCTCCAAAACACATAAATGATGGGCCAAGTGGGCACTGTGCAGGACAGAAAACTGTGTCCTCATGCTTAGAGGTAAAGTCTTGATTGTTCAGCAAATGTTGTCCAGTGGCCGAACCATGAACAGCCTGAGTTGTTCGCATATATATTGGGCTACCCGAAAGTATATTTTCGGGGGCGTGCTGCACTACTAGTGCTTCCAATCTCAGGTTGGTTTGTCGTATGTATGCCGCATCGCATCGGCATATGAACTTGTAAACAACATAATTTTTACGAAAATAGGACGACCTATCTTTACTAAAAGATGGAAACACAGTTCGAATCTGAAACACAGTAGGAAAATTTACTGAAAAATAACACGACGAAACACACGCCGAAACTGTCAATTATTAACTGACATTTCCTACCAAGCCATGGTAATTTTAAATAAATTGGGTAGCGACTGGGTACATAGACTGTTGGTTCTCTGAAACGTCTGATTTTATTAGCAATCACACCTTTAATGACACTAATGAGGTAACGATTTCCTTCAAAAATTCTCTGCAAATTTGCAAGTACACTATCTAACAACTCAGGGAAACAAATCATCAGGGCTCGATGAAACAGAGTCTCAATTAAACCTGTTTTCAGAACTTTGAAACAAATGAGCTACAACTGTTATATAAACCAGTAAATGTGGGTTTAGAATATATACTAGTTACGAAAACCCGGACCCTACACTGTACCAGGACATCCAAAAAGGGAAGAGCTCTATCCTTCTCTACCTTCATAGTAAACTTCAGAGAAGAGTGTAAAGAATTTAGTTTTACCAGAAAATTATTGCCATCACTGGCACAATCTAAAATTGAGAAAGTGTCGTCGACATATCTTAAGTAAACGGAGGGTTTGTCAACCTTCTCAAATAATAAGCGTTCAAAATAGATTATAGGATACCATTATATATTTTAAGACAGTGGGTTTTAATCTGTCTATTTTTCACTTACTTTTAATATATATATATATATATATATATATATATATATATGCCTTTACTTTTATGAAGAGTGCTCAATGCAAATAAAAACTTAATATTATAATTTTGTTAATACGATGTTTTATAAAAGCATTTTATCATTATAAAATAATTGTTTTTTAACAATCTTGTTCTTCAGGGGATATCTTAAAAATTAATCGTGAAAATGATTTATTTAAAAAATATAAAATGAATTCATAGTTATTTATAAAATTAAGGAATGATAGTTGGGGCAAGTTAAACAATATGATTATAGGTGTGTCAATATTGCTCAATCAAAAGTGCGAATTTGGTTGAACGATGGATTTGAAAATTTAAGTCGCGAATGGGTAGCATAATGTGAAAACATATCACTTTTTAGTTTTGTTTGAGGAAGATACATATTGGGACCATACATTATTTAAATGTGTAAACAATCATTTTTAACAGCTCGTTGGAATTTAGGGTTTTTTAAATTTGGTTTTCTAAATACCTCATCTGTTAAAGGGGCTGGATTGCTTAGGTTAGAATTAGAATTATGTAATTATGGTATACTTAGGTAAATTGCAGTTAAGAAAACCAGATGTGTGTGGTATTTATTTTAGTAAAATAATTTTAAAATAATATTATAGAATAAGCTATAAATTAACAATTGTAATTTGTAAAATTTTAGAGGAAAATATTTTCGATGTTTATATAGCTGCACTTTATTTTTAAGGGACTCTTATAATCTGCAGCTTATCACTTAGTCACAGACGGCAAATGTCATGATTTCACAGATTCTTAATTTTTCCAGAATTTTCCATTTTATTTTGCGGATTTTATTAACTGTTTTAACTGCCAAAAATACGCAAAAAGGATGTTTAGTTTCGGTATTCATTGAATTCATGTTATCATTGAAGGACGTTAAATGCAAATATCACCTCTGTTTAAAGTTCTTTTTAGTAGATCCAATTTAAACTTTTTTTAATATTTGGGTTTTGATTTGATGATAGAGTACATTACTAAACAATATAGATTTGTAGATACCTATTTATCAGTGGGCAATTGTTATGATTTCGACTATTATACATATTTGTCTTATTGTTATTTTATTATGTGGATAATTATTGTTACTTTGGTTTATGCGCTGAATTAAGATATTGTTATTATGATTTTTAATAAATTTTTCAAGATTATCTGTACAACTATAACCAAATTTTAGGGTATTTTTATTCAAAATTTTTATTATTGGGTTGTTATTAAAGGAATGTTTTTAAATTAAATTGAGAAACATCAGCCCTAACTTAGTGTTAACCATTTGGATAAAAGGTGTTGTATATACCAAATGATTTTTCTAAAAAACTAGAAAGTGTGATGTTTTGACATGATGCTACTTTGTTCGCTTTTGCGACCCAAATTTTCAACTCCATGGTTCAACTAAATTCACAATTCATTGATTGAGCAATATTGACACACCTACAACCATATTGTTTAACTTTCTCTAATTACAACTCCTTAATTTTCTAAATAACAATGAATTCATCTGATTTTTTCTAAATAAATCATTTTAACTATTTATTTTAAAATGTCACCTGAAGTAGAACAGTATTCTTCTGAAATATGAAAACTTTTGTATAGTCATGTAATGCTTTTATAAACCATTGTAATTTCTATATAATTAAATATATCTATATCTATATCTCTCTATATATATATTGAAAATATATAACTGTAAATTTATCTTTAAACACATCCCGAAAAACCCACCGAGTATAAACGCGGAGGGGAAAAAAAGTAAACAAAAAAGAAACGAACTAAGCACTTGAATATTAGTCAAAGTACTAGTTGAAAGAAAAAACAAACCGAGACGAGGAACCTAACACGTAAAGCGCTCAATATAATAGCAGAGCAAATAAATAAGTAGCGGACCTACCTAGATTTCACCTAATGGATCATCAGGAGCCAACTTGCCATGATGATCCATTAGGTGAAACCTAGGTAGGTCCGTTGGCTCTAGTTTAGCTACTTACTTACTGATTGATAATATATATATATATATATATATATATATATATATATATATATATATATATAATAATTTACTTGCATTAATTTACTTAAAGAGAACAATAATTTCTATTATTGCTACTAACCTTAAACCTGATCTTCATATCAGGTTTAAAGGATATAAGAACAAAAAGAAGGCAATATATTCAATATAAACTAAAGCGCAGAATACTTTGTATAATGTGACGCAGAAAAAAACAAACAAACAAACGAAGAAAAGAAATATTGCTAAGGAATAAAGCAACTAAAATTATAAAGGAAACGAAAA
>JBBBDQ010001205.1:1135000-1222500 GCA_037127315.1 Ascarosepion bandense
AACAAAATCTTCCTTGTCGGTCGTTTTCAACGAAACATGCTTAAAAGAAAGGTTATTGCCCAAATATCTATATGCTAGTCAACACTCTCTCTTGGCTAGTTTTTATTCTCTTCACTCACATAAATGCAAACTTATATGCACAGAAACATATACATATTTATACGTACATATGCATATATATATATATATATATATATATATATATATATATATATACGAATACGATTATATATGTCTGTAAATGACTCTATAACTTCAAACAAACACACAATACAGCAAGAGCAAAATTTAAAAGAAAACCTGTAAAAATTCCTCATGAAATTATTCAGTAATAACTAAAGGAAAACTAAATATGAAACTATAGTCAAATGTTTAAAAAAAAGAATTCCTTTCTCCCTTTCCTCTTTCCGGTGCTTGGAGGAGTACAGAACCTGCGTCAATTATTACGTCACAGCACTTCCGGCATCTTGTACATTTTAACCCTTTATAAAAAAAATAGAGAAGGAGAATAAAAGAATTCAAACTACTTCCGAATAGCGAGTACCGAAGGAATACGCAAAAAAAAAAATCATTTTTTTTTTGACATTCCGAACACTGACGATAACAACTTACACAATTTTCTGCACAGAACTTTCTGAACTTTTTTCGGCTTCGTTGTAAAATCATTAAAGATACATATTTCGGGTGTATTTTTTATTTTACTTTTTACTTTGTATTTTTTTTTTTTTTGTCATTTTCTAAATTTGATGCCATTTTGTAGATAATGTATGCTCAATATATGGTCTTTAGCATTGACCATTTTTTTTCTTTTTCTGCTTCATATGCTAGACGGTTCTTTTACTCCTACGATTAAAACATCCAGTATTGCCACAATTAAAGACACGTGTCATTATGTGTGCTCATCGTGCAAGAATCTTTCGCAAAAAGCGAGGCGACATCACGAACCCGTAGAAGATGAATCAATGGCTGAATATTAATAAAATCACTTACTTCGTCTTGTAACTGCGACATTAATTTAGACTGCACAAAAGAAAACGAAAATTAGATATTATCTATAAAAAATCCATCCTTACATTTAATAGCTAGATGGTCATATTACCCTGTAATATATATATATATATATATATATATATATATATATATATAAATATAAGATGTGTGCTCATTTTCATATATATTTTTTAAAAAAGTAAAAACATCAATATTTTTGCTAAAAAGAGTGTGTCATTCAGAATATCTTAACTACCCACGGATCTACAAAGGGGTTTTTCCTGGTGAAAATGACTGTTATTTTCATCGAGTGACGTCAAGCAAGAATCTAGCCTATTCTTCGAGAAGTTTAGAACACGCAACCAGTATTTAGCCGCGAGCAAACTTTCTTCAACTAATGAAAAAAAAAAGTTAAAAAATAGTATATATATTATGGAAAATACGTTTTGTTTTTAAAAGTTGAACGTTTTGAACGTTCTGACACTCTTTATCCCAATCCCTCTCTCTCACTGAATATATATATATATATATATATATATATATATATATTTTAATTCAGATACTTCAATCCAAGGGAAAAAAGCAGAAAGGTAAATTCCAAAAACCCGATCCTAATTAATATTAAAAATTTTATTGTAATATTAAAAAATGTTACAGGAAGAGAGCTCCATGTAATAAAAAATTACAGAGCAAATATATATATTAAAAAAGGATTAATTCAAAGATGTTGAATGGTCATTTCGATATGAAGACCCCACGGGGGATAACACATCACCTCAGCAACAGAAAAATCCTTTCAGAAACTGGAGAATCTATTTAAAAAGGAAAAGTAGACTAAGAGTGGGAGAGAGAGAAAGTATACATATCAATGGTAATTTTCAGTTTCACGGTTCGGTGTTATCTTCTGAAAAAGTGCTACTATTTGTATAGTGGGTTGTATATGAAGCAGGTAGAGTATATAGATCCCTGGTGGATTAAGTGATGGGAACTTATATTTATTTTCATGTGCTTTTAGAAGTGAACTATGATCTTTTTGCTTAAAATCTTAATGAGCTAAAATGTAGTTGAACTTGGTTGTATTGAACAATGAAACTGGGACTCACCATATGTTTTAAATTCTGATGGTCGTCCCCCCCATATATATATATATATATATATATATATATATTGCATTATATTTCAAAAGGTTGATTACTTCTTATTTGAAATAGACACCACATTTTTATTTATTTATCAGTGTATTATTGCTATCGGCCCTCATTATTAATCCAAGACTTTAATGACTTTAAACGTTATATATGCATGTGCGATGGATGAATTGTCGCCTAAATTACGCAAAAATTAAAGTAGCACTCATTTTAACAGGTATGTTTAACAAAATTGCACAAAAATATTTTGAAACACTAAAGTGTATATTTATTCAATATAATCGCAATTGTCTTCAACCACAGCCTCTCGAAGACTTTGGAATCTCCTGCCACTGTTTTGGATTGTCTCATTGTTTAATTTGATTAATGTTTTAGTGATAAACCGCATTCAGCACATAAAAATCATGGGGTTTGTATTCTGAAGAGTTAAATTATAAGGAGTGACGGGGTTACAAAAATCGTATCACAGTCATGACTGGGTTCTCATGATGCAGAGTCATGTTGCCAGATAAAGGATCTTTCAGGGGCCACCCTCTAGACCCGTGGCAGCACGACCTTCTCTAGACACTTGATATATGTCTCCGCGTTGAGTCTAACGGCTAGTGGGAAGTAACCGGAGGTATAAAGTCATCATCACGATGATTACGCTAAACACCTTCGTAACACCCAATGGACTCATCTAATACTTTTTGACTCTCTATACTGTCTCAGATAGACACCCAAACACTTTGAAATGTTCCTATTGTACGTTCCAGCGTGAATTCTTAGCAGCATTGGTATTTACTAGCATTTGTCAATTTCAAACCCTTTTACAACTTTATGATTGTTATTGTAATATTTTGTTAAAATTGTTAAGCTAAAATATTTAACGTTGCGACATACGGATTTCTATGGATATTTTATTGTCGTAGAACACGCCATGAGATTATTCAGTAAGGAAAAATGTGAATGTGCGTTGTGGTTTAATGGATATAAACCCCGAATGAGAACTCGGGGAGCCGAGTTCGAATTCTACTTAAATTCGTATCATTCACTTATGCGCGAATAGCTTTAAGATATGTATTAATCAATATCTTCTCCCTCCAACTATGAGCAGGAGAGATTATAACTGGAATTAGAATTCAGCTTCTCTATTAACAATTTTGTGTCATTATCCATTAAACCACCTGCACATCCAAACTTCTGGCACCTCGTATTTCTAAACTGTCACCTATCTAGATACTGACAAGGCTGGACGTTACTTTACTCCGGTGATTGGGCGAGAACCAGCGTCTAAACGTGCTATGACCGTAAGCTGGTCATATTAATAAGTTGCTGGGGCACCTCAAGGTGGTGTAATGATTAGCAAGCGTGTCTCGTTAGAACCATTGCCAATGATTAGTGAGTTCGATCCTCACTGGTGCCTATACTTCCGCCACATCTACGTTCTACTGAGAAAATTGCCATTAAGCAGCTAATGAAGGTATGAAATATCATAATACGATCCAATACAGGGACTTAAATTCGAATGTAAATAATGTTATGAAGTTTTGAAAAAAATCTATTGTTTTCTGCATACATTGGCAATAATAGGATAATTATTATTATAGTAGTATAATAGCTGACCATTTGTATGCGAGTATACCTGTCTACCAGAGCGAGCTAATCGCCTGTAGTTTATACTGCAACTATGTTGTGCGAATCTTAGTTACAGTTTCTGCGAGATATGTAGGACTTTCAAATTGTGATTCGAGCTAGCACAAAAACTGACGACTCCTGAAAGGCTTTGTGATAAGCCACACGCTAGAAACGCCCCTTCCAGCCTGACAACATGACTAATCCATGATGGTCAGACACGAAACCGGGTTTCATGGTCAGAAGACGAACGTTCAAACCACTAGGCCACGCTCCCACATTATACTAGTAGTAGCAGTAATAATAGCATATGTGTCTTCGCAATAACCAGTTATCCCAAGAGAGCAGCGAATATGATTTCAGCAGCAACAACAACAATAATAATACCAAGAAAAACAGTAACAAAAAAAGGCGCGTAGATGGTACGGGTTTATTTGAAGGTTTTCGACGCCAGGGATTCGAGCTGTCAAAACGATTTGGCAACTGTAAACCTAAGAACATTTATTATGCATCTCTTTCGGTCCGAGCTATCATCCATATGATAACTAGATTCATCCACATTTAGTCTACGCAGAAAGTGTTTTTGGGACACCTCTGGCTGAGGTCCTTTGACATTATAACCGAGAATGATTCTTTCATTATTGATAAATCTCCAATAGCAGCCGATAGTATATTTTTCTACTCGGGACAGGCTTACTTTTCGATTATTATGCATTTTCGCTTTTTACGTTTTTATTCTTAATGCAATATCTTTTCATTGTCTTTTTTCCCCTAAATGTTTTGGCTGTAATAATACCATTGTTATTTGGTTATTTGTTTTAGTTTCCATTTTGATCTCCAGAATTCGATCGATGGTGATTTGCTTTTTATGATATATTTACTGTTGGAAAAATTCCACGGTTTCTGTGGATGAGACATTCTTGTTTAATGAAGAATATCATTTTTTTTCTTTCCTTTTCTGATTAGCGAAAATCGGATGGGCATTATCTAAACGAATCTTTTGCACAAACCGTGTATATATATATATATATATATATATATATATATATATATGAAATTGTTTGTTTGAACTTTATTTTTAATTATCGATACTCGTATTTGAGTAGATATTCCTATTTTAGTAGATAATCTGTTTTTAATCCAGCAGTATATTTGTTTCTACCGGCCTGATTATTTACGATAAATATTAAATCATTTATTGTAAATAATCAGGCCAGTAGAAACAAACATATTGTTTGATTAAAAACAGATTATCTACTCAAATACGAGTATTGATTAAAAATATTGTTCCAACAAATAATTTGAATATGTCGGTTGTTAAACCATTTCGTTAATTTTCGGGATTTTTCGTAATATATATATATATATATATATATATATATATATATATTAAATTTTTATAAATTGTTTAATTATGGTCTTTGATTTCACCTGAAATTAAAACCAAAATACGATGTTTAGAACGGGTCATGATTAACCATATTAGACATTCATTCTGTTATATTTAACAATATGTTTAGAAAATTATCTGCTGCCTCAATATATATAGAGAGAGAGAGAAAGAGAGAAAAGGGGGAAGAAAACTTAACTTAATTGAACAGATATAAATCCAGAAGATTTATTTCGGCAGTTGTAAAAATTACTAAGAAGCAATTTATAATTTTCACAACTGCCAAAATAAATTCTTGATTTATAACCATTTAATTGCGTGTTGAGCTTTTTCTTTATACTTCATATTGCTGTGGATAATAGAATAATATCACTTGAGTTATCTATTTTTATCTATTTAATATTTTATATTGATTAATTTCTTCGGGATTATTTTTCCGTTTTATATATGTATATATATTATATATATATAATTATGAGTTAAATGTACATTGTGACATGGAAATGTTTGTTTCGAGATATAAATCTCGTCATCAGGAAATGTTGAATGTTGGTTGCGAAAATGATTTACATTTAAATACAAAAAACATTGGTTTGCTATTTATGTATGTGGAAAGATATAAACTTTATCTGTGCGTTCCTTTTAACTAATCAGAATAAAAATTCACCTTGAAATTTGGCTAGTAGTTTCTACATACTTTTTTTTGTTTTCTTTTTTTTTTTCTTTTTTCCTAACGGCCAGAGTGTCAACCTACATTTAACCTAATTTTATTTTCCTTTCATATTTTTTATTTTATTTTTATTGCTTATCACTATATCGTTTTACATTTGATGTATCTATTCTAGTACCAAATATTTCCTGTCTGCTTTCTTCCATATTTTGACCTCTTCTTGTAAAAAGCAGGAAAGGGATGAAGAAAGCAAAGAACATTTTTATATTATGTTCAAACTTAAGGAGGCTTTTGAGTAAATTTACTCTTATCAGTACGTATTTATTTGTAATTTTTTCAAAGCCTTTAATATATAAATGACATTTTTATTTTTTCCTAATTTACTTCCTGTTATCATTATTCCATCTTTCTAATATCTATATATTTATGAAATTTTTTATATATTAATTTACATATTTTATTTTAATATCTCGTCAATTATTATTTTCCTTAAGTGAATTATTGTGTATGTGCATGTTAATTAAAATAATATTTTTTATCCATTTTACAGTGTCTACATATATATATGTATATCCAAATCAGTTGAGAATCGATGCCGGCCGGAGGCCAGTGGATGTCTTGCCACACTGATGAGCTGTGATACAACGAAACAGGCTTGTATGTGGAAGTGTATATATATGTATATATATATATATATATATATATATATCTTCAAATGAATAAGGAACGAAGAAAATAATTGCAACGTTCAAAACATTAATTTAAAACATTGCTCAATATAGAAATAAAACAATGAATATTTATTATAAATTATATTGTACATGTCCAAACTACAATCTACTACAAAAGTGTACATTTTGTTTCAACATTGAAAGAACAATGTCTCATCACTTAGTAAATGCATGAACTGCACACACACACACACACACACACACACACACACACACACATATATATATATATATATATATATATATATATATTTGTTAATAAAGAGGAAAAGGAAAACTTATCTTAGCCGACGCGTTTCATCATCTGATGGCGTTTATTAAAGCAAATGTATCGGTTTTAATTAGCCAAAAAATACTTATAAACAAAAGTAAAAATATTACTTTTTAAAATTCCTTTTCATTAATTAGATGCTCATTAATATTCCTCAGGTTAACGGGAAAAGTTTAGGTAAATTATAGTAAGTTATGGAGTATGGTAAGTGACGCAATTTAATGTCCAATAAATGAAAGATTCCAATCGAGGCATTAATGCGCAAGGAATTAGTATGATATACCCCAGTGAGTGTAATAAAGGGTTTGGTTCGAAATTCCTAGCACCTGAAGAAGGCCGGAGCGTACAACGGCCGAAACGTCGTACAAATGGTAACAAAGATGAGGACAATAGATGTAAATACTGAAAATACTACCTCATCTCAGAAATATAGACCAATAGCAAAGATGTTGTTGAATTTTCTTTTATTAGACATTCAGTGTTGTCACTTAGAATTCTATCTATTTAACGATAGCACGCTTATCGTTGTGAATGTTTGGAAAGGATTATTTATTTAACTTTTCATGCAAGAAACTGATGCTCAAAATCGGTTTCCCTGTTACTTTCTTTTAAACTTCCTCATTGCACGCATGATCCGTCCATGACATTCTCAAGACTCATCAGTGTAACCATATGTTTACCTCTTAAATTTCATTTTCATCTGTATCTGAATATGTATTCGTTGTAAGAAATAAGTTTGTGGATGCGGTTTGATTGACGTATTTTTGTAAAAAGAATTTTGTCGAGAGTCAAATATATTTTTTTCGAAAAGTTATAGCTGGTATTTTCTCCCATAAAAATTTCTATTTATACTTTCATAGTGTTTTCACCTCAGTTTGTTGGTTAATTATTTTCCCATAGTTGGGACCCTAACAGGTGTTTTCACATCTATTCCTTCTTATATTAAACTTCTTACTTTATGATTTAAGGCACATTTAGCAAAAATGATTACATTCAATCCGAACATTTTGTAATTTTGAAGTCAGTATTTATAATGATGTGCATTTTATGGAAAATTTATTAACGATTTCTCAAAATAGAAGTGACTTGAAATATTAAGTAACCTAGATGACGAGCTTGGGTAAATGAACGGCTGAATGAACAGGACATGAGAGGGATAGTACGAAGACAAACATTGCTAAGTGCTACAAATGATAGGAAGTTGTGGAGAGCTATGATTATCTATCTAATAAGCAAATTGATAGCAGAACAGTAAATCGGAAGGATAGTATAAACATAAACATTGCTAAGAGCCACGAAGGAGAGAAAGTTGTGGAGAGCTATGATCACTTACCTAACAAGCTTGTACAAATGAATAGCAGAACAGTCTAGGAGGGATAGTATAAAAATAAACATTGCTAAGTGCTAGAAAGGATGGGAAGCTGTGGAGAGCTATGATCACTAAACAAGCTTGTGCAAATGAATGGCAGAAGAGAGTAGAAGAGATAGTATAAAGACAAATATTGCTAAATGCTACAGAGGATAGGAAGTTGTGGAGAGCTATAACCAATTAACAAACTTGTGGTAAAACAGGGAGTAAGAGGGGTAGTATAAAAATAAACATTGATAAGTGCTTTAAAGGATAGGAAGTTGTGGAGGACTATAATCCCCTACCTAACAAGCATGTGCAAATAAATGGCAGAACAGGAAATAGGAGGAATAGTATAAATACAAACATTGCTAAGTGTACAAAGAAGAGGAAGCTATGGAGAGCTATCATTACTGAAGATATGAAAGTATGCGGCTCAAAGAAGAAGAATATGAAAGACAAGCTTTAATGAGATACAACACACTTTATATGTAGACTTTATACAACATACTTTATATGTAGACTTCCACTTCGTTTATACAGATTGAAATAAAGACTTTCTTGTTTTGTATTTCTTGTGTCGTACCACATCTCTCCATGTTCTTCGTGACAACAGGGGTTTTAACTCCCCACACCTCTCCAGTTACTCTCTATTTATACTTGTCTACTAATTTGCATAAGATACTATAGACTTGATCTTTAGTTTGATGAAGTTAGTTTTCCCAGAATCACAGGACCACACATGCAAGAGGAAAGAAACAAAGAGAATTAGTATTGTAATCTGCAAAATTCCCGAGATTTAAGTCGGCCACTTAACCTTAAACCGGGTATTTATAACAGCTGAACATTCATTAGTCTGTCGTATGGAAGCAAGTAACCAACTTTACTAACATGTGACTCGTGAACTTAGCGCCAAATAAATTTGTGTTGCTTACTGACCGAAATCAGAAGGACGGCCTATTCTCGGTTTAAGTCACCCTCGAACAAATAATGTATTTGCATAATAAAGCCATGATTGGTCACGGTGAAACTAGTTTCGTTCTTCTGAGAGAGCAAATCAGTGTGATCCGAGATCAAAGCAGCTAAACATAATCCTGCCATCAAAGGTTTCAAGACATTTAACAATTTCTTAGTCATTGAATTACTTTGTTTTGCTAATTATTGACGTGGAACCATTTACTCTTGAATATTTAGAACCCAGTTTCCTCAAGACCACGTTAACGGGCATAAATATGTCGGCTTTATTTTCTTTTACTTCGTTTTCTTCTGTTTCATTTATTTTCTCTTTCGTTAATTTTGTTTAAACGCTTTCATATTTCTTTTCCATTTTTTCAGGAAGTATTTCATTCATTTTTTCAATCATTCTTTCTCACTCTTTTCTAATATTTTTCCTCTTTTTAGTATTTTTAAAGGTTAATATTACTCGTTTATTTTATTCTTTCTACTTAATTTTCTCTCCACATGATTTTTTTTCTTTCTTTTTTTTTAGTTTTAGTATTTTTGTAAATTCTAATCTTACTCGTTAATTCCCTATCTTTTTACTTAATTTTCTATCATCATTTTCTTTATTCTTTCCTGCGTTCTTTCTTGTTTTTTTCGTCTCTTCTCCCATTTAAAAAAATATGTTCGTAAATTATAAAATTATCAATTAATTCCCTGTTTTTAATTAATTTTCTTTCTTTTATTCTGCCATTCTTTTATTTTTATTGTTTTGTAAATTCTAACATTATTCATTATCTTTCTTCGAATTAATTTCCCATCTTCATTTTCTTTCTGTCATTTTTTTTTCTTTTTTATCTTGTACCATTTTGCTTGTATTAATATTTTTGTAAATTTCAGACATTATTTTACTTTTGTTTAGCTCAAATTCGTATCATTATATTCTTTGCTTATTTTCATTCTTTGGTCTTCCCATCATTGATATCACTTTCTTTTTCCTTCAAATATATTTTTCCGTGTTGTTATGTCTTAATCTTTCTTCTGCTTCCTAATGTATATTTATTTATTACGACTGATATTTTCTTCCTTTCATTTCTTCTCATCTTTTTCTTTCTGCCTCCATTTTTTTCCATTCATTATATTTTTTTTTCTAAACACTTGACCGCATCATTTAATGTATGCTAATTATCCGACACAGCCTGAAACTTTATCAACTCGTCTCTAGAACTCTGAAAATACGCCACTCGCAGGGAATTTCAAATGTTATTTTATTACATCAACAACTAATTTTTTTTTTTTTTTTTTTTTTTTTTTTGGTGGAGGAGGGGTGCCTCAAGTTTGATGCAATGGTTAACAAACACATCTGTCTGTCAGTCACTACCAAGCAATGGTTTCGAAGTAAGGAGCTCGAACATGTTTATTAAACAGGCCTTGCGTCAACCATAACCGAACTCTCCACAATTTACTTCAGATCAGAAGATTGAAAGAATATAAACTGTTTCGTTTTTATAAATAAATGAAGATTTATTTATAGAGCAGAATAACATCCAATTGTAGGTACGAAATTATTATGAAAATATCCTAAGAGAAAAAGTAGTGAGGATTTTAATGAATAAAGATTTCGTTCCTTTAGTGAAATATGATTTGTACAGATAAAGACAAGTTCATGTTTTTGATGTGATGTATTTTGATTGGCAGTAGTAACGTCTTGTTCCTCTTTTTCTTTTGTGTTCGGTGAGTAGATGATGAGGAAAGAGGAAAATTAAAGAAAACAGCATGAGAGAGAAAGCGAGAGTGTGTGAATGTAGGTCGCTGGGAGCGGCCTGATTATTTTCTTGCTACATCGTCTTCAGCATGGACTGTCTGGCGCTTCCTTGTCCACTGTTTGTATTAGCGGGGAAACGTGTACAAATAGCCAACTCTGATCACGTGGTCAACGCAAACTCATTTTCGGCAGGAGGAAACATGACACGGCTAACTGAAAGTTAAATTTGTTGTTTTCTATAAATTGCTCTTCTTTCATTGGTTAATAAATATTATCACACTTGCAAAATTTTCCTTGATATTTTTCTCAGCACGGAACAATTTTAGTTCCTATAGGTCAAAAATTAGATTTAACACTGGCTCGCAAATTTGCAAACAGTGAAGAAATGAAAGTTATTTTTATGTTGTACTCACCTCAGTTATGATCCTCCCTGGTTACTTTATAGCTGTGGCCTCGGTTAAAACTATACAAAAATTAGGCGATAATCTAATCATTGCTTTTTCAGGCATATAAATGCGAAAATGGTTTTTTTTTTCATAATCTTATCGCCCCAAGCAAGGTATTTTACTGCCACTGTTGTGCAGAGTGTTACATAGGAGGAAAGTTATGAGAAAGAGTGACATTACAGGGGGTGCCAAGAAGTGGATAAAAGAAGGATGAAAATACTGATGAGAGTGGAGTGGACGGAGGAGGGAGCATGAGAGGGAGGATGTAAGTTATTGAGATAGGAGATGACTATTGACTTTACATTTAAATTCTTGGAGATTGAAGTTGTTTGGGAAGCAAGTAAACGGAAGGGAATTCCACAGGCGGGAAGTGCGAGAAAAGAAGCTGGTGGAGTAGAATTATGACAATTATATTAAAAAATTCTATAAATAAATCTATTGGTCAAAAAGTAGACTATGCTCTATAAACTTGGATAGTTTGAAGAATGATTCTGAATTCCAATTTTAGTGAAAGCAAAAACAAACCCTTCCATTATCTTTCTGAAGTAGTAATGACAGTTTAAAGATAAAAGCGTATGTAAATATGAATGGACATTGAGAACAACATAAATATAACTCGGCTGACGATTGTGTTTAAGCATAAAACAGACTGTCGCCGCTGGGTGTTGACCATTTTTATTTACGTGCGCTCTATCCCTAATATTGTGCGCACTAACCCCAAAATATAGCATAAATTAAAATGTTTTCTGAATTCTAACTCAAGAAAAATCAACGCCAAATTTTTCCACTATATCTCGGAAGAATTAATGGAAGTTTGAAGATAATAATTGCTTAAGAATCTGTGAATTAACTACACCTTGAAAAACCGTGATATTAAAAAAACACATCTAAAATGTTATAAAGTATAAAATCTTTGTTTCAGTGAGGTTTAATTTACAAATTAATGATTTCAGGTGAAAATAGAGAAAATAATTTAAAGTACAATTAAAATGAATTATAAAAATAAAAACCCTGTTGCATCAGTGATAGTTGTATAAATTCCTGACCACTAACAATTAATTCTTTCTAAATTCTAGTACAATCAGCAATACATTATAAGCGTTGTGGTGCGGTGGATATCTGTTTTGAATGATAAATCGGAGAGACAATTAATTCCACTCAAATTCGCTGCATTCACTTACGTGCATTTCACTTAGGAAAGATATTAATCCGTCTCTCCATTCCAGCTATTGGTTGAATAAAAGAAAGGATAGCGATCTATAACTTTGGTTGGCAACCAGTCTACTACAGAAAGTAACGGAACCCAACTGCGAGAAAGTCTTCTGCCCAGTCAGTCATATCTCTTTCGAGACATGATCACCTATGTGTCTTTCACGTATGACACAACTAATTTACATTATACTTGTAATAGTCTCATCAATCAGTAATGGTAATACTAGCCGTGTCTTTATAAAGGAATATTGTAATTCACTGACCGAACAGCCAGTACTGCGATCGGTGAATATTTATAAAATCTTTCTCTTAAAACAATTTGTCAAGAAAATAAATTTCTCAAGTTTAAGATAACAACTATATATATATTTGTCGTTTCACCCCAAGCAAGGTGTTGCCGCCACTGGTGCAGGGTAATACATAAGAGAAAGTTTAAGCAGGAGAAAAGCGAAGAGAAAGACGAAGTGGTTACACGGGGTGTCAGAGAAAGGGCAAGGGAAGAATGGGAATACAGGTGAGAAGACAGTTGCAAGGGTAAAGTGAGAAAGGAAAAGAACAAAAGACGAGAGAAGAACTAGAGATAAGTGGATAAGAGATGGAAATTGACATTGCATTTAAATTTTTGGAGATTGCAGACATCAGTCAAGCAAGTATGCGGAAGGGAGTTACACAGGCAGGGAGTGCGAGAAAAGAAGATGATTTACCTGTAAAACTGTGGGACCTTTTGCCAGTCTGGTTGCTCGCGTAAATTCTTGTAGTAGGGGAGGGGGTATCAGTGAGATAATATTAGTAGAAGAACCAGAGGGAAGCCACATCCAGTCGGTGAGAAAGTGACTAGATTCGAGTTGCCAGGTCTGGACCGATCGTATTACAGATTCTTCTTTGTAGCCTGTCGAGAAACCTGAGATGAATAGCAGGGGCGCCTGACCAGATATGACAACAGTATTTAAAACACGGGTGGATGGTTGATGGTTGATAGAATTTATAACTTAAATAT
Organism: Ascarosepion bandense; assembly: GCA_037127315.1. Taxonomy (NCBI): domain Eukaryota; kingdom Metazoa; phylum Mollusca; class Cephalopoda; order Sepiida; family Sepiidae; genus Ascarosepion; species Ascarosepion bandense. The sequence goes on from JBBBDQ010001205.1 coordinate 1,148,522, forward strand.
GTTATATTATCTCTAAAAAAATAGCCATTATGTTTCGACACCAGATGTGTCTTACCAAGTGATGATGCTGATTTCAAGTTGAAGAGTTTTAAAATGTTCAAAACTAGCCAAATCCCTTAATCAGAGAGACAAACCCGCTTAATCGGGGAGACATTGTATGTCTCCCTGATTAAGAGGGTTTGGCTAGTTTTGAACCTTTTAAATCTCTTCATCTCAAATCAACATCATCAATTGATAAAACACAATTGTCGAAACAAAATGGTTATTTTTGTAAGGATATTAAAACATGTTTATATTATAAATTCTAAATTAATATTTTTCGCTCTACTTTGTATTGAGTATTTTTTAAAGAATAATGATTATTTTTTTGCCTGGCGCGGAACGGAATTTTATTCCATCCATACCTACCCTATACTTCTGTATATATATATATATATATATATATATATATATATATATATATATATGTGTGTGTGTGTATATATATATATATATATATATATACATACATACAACTGCATGAATAATTTCTTTTAGTATAAACCTGATATCGATCATTTTAATAATATGATGTATACTGAAAAGCTACTTAAATATTTAAAAGTATAGCGGCAATATACCGGAGGACCTAGGCAGATCAATCTTCATAACACTACCTAAGAACAATCAGTTTAATGAGCCACATGACAAAACTGATCATCCGGATTCTGATGAACAGAGCGCACAGAATCAACCCAGAGATAGGACAAGAACAGTATGGGTTCGTTAAAGTTACTGAAACCAGGAATGCGTTATTCATGCTCAGAATGCTACCTGAACGATAAATACAAATGCAAAAGGACATTATCTGTTTTATAAACTACACGAAGGCATTCGACAAAGTGCGACACAAGGATTTGATGGAGATGCTCGAAAACCACGACATTTTCGGAAAAGACATTAGGATAATCAAGAATCTATATTGGCATAAAACCGCTTGAGTACGGATAGTAAGTGAACTCAGCAGGTTTGCAAAAATAAAAAAGTTAGTAAGACAAGGATGTGTTTTCTCACCGAAATTTTTCAACCTGTACAGCGAGGCAGTTATGAGAGAAATAAAGGCCTTGCCATGATTCGTCATTGACGGTCACAATTTCAAAAATATCAGATACACGGATGACACGGTGCTAATAGCAGACGCAAAGAAGAAAATGCAGAACCTTCTACAGAAGGTAGCAAAAGAAAGTAAGAAGAAAGGACTGAGCATAAACTTAAAGAAAACAAATGTATGGTCATCAGCAAAAAGAGGAGTTCAATATGCCAACTACAAGTCGAAGAAATAAAAATAAATCAAGTAAAAAAAATCAAATACCTTGGAAGTATTTTGACAGAGGATGGAAAGTACAACATGGTGATCAAAAGACGCATTGGCATAGCCAAATAAGCATTTCGGAAGCTAACCAGAGTACTGAAAGACAAGAAAATCTCATGAGAAACCAAAAAAAAAAAAAAAAAATGAGTGCTGGATTGCTATGTGATATTTGTCCTTCTGTATAGAAGTGAATGCTGGATGATCTCATCAAAGATGAAGGAGAGCCTTGAGGCAGCAGAAATGTGGTTTTACAGAAGGATGCTAAAGATTTCATGGATAGAGCACGTGTATAACGATGAGGTGTTGAAAAGAATGCAAACGAGAAGAAAATTCATACTAAATATCAGGAGGAGACAAAGGAGGTTTCTGGGACACGTAATGAGGACACAGGGCCTAAAGAACTTAAAACTTACAGGTTGGATAAAGAGAAGAAGAGATAGGGGAAAACAGCGCGAGTCTTGTTAGGTCTGAGAAAATGGATGGCAGAATAGGATTTAGAGATACCAAGAAAAATATTGAGAGTGACAAGAGTCATAGCCGAGTAGAAGTTCATGATCGACTACATCCTGAAAGGACATGGCACATGAAGAAGAAGAATTCGCTATTGTCTCTTTAAATGTGTGTCTCTTTAAATGTGTTCATTTTTTATTCGTTCGTTTCATAACTACATCTAATATATATATGCAATTGCATTTAAGCTGTCCCTGCTGCATGTTGACTTCAATGTCTATTTATAGTTATAGAGACTGCTTTGACACTAAACCAAACTGTAGCATACCTTAATACTTAATTCAATATCTCAAACTAACTATATTATACTAAATATATATATGTTTAACAATATATATATATATATATATATATTAGTCATCCACATACAATCCTGTTTCCCTGTATCAAAGCTCATCAGTGTAGCTAGAAACATCCACTTGCTTCTGGCCGGAATCGAAACTCGAACGATTTGGTGTTAGTCGGAGTCGCTACTCCCTAAGCCACAGAATCAGAGAATGGAAATGTTAACGTATTGTAAATAAGCAGTGTGTACACACGCCAGTCACCGAAAGAACTCAATTCATTTCTGAAGAGTCACGCTTACATAGCAGAAGTGGAAACTGTTTTTAAAATTTTCTTCTCTAGAGAGCTCAATCGTAATGAGAGCATAATATATATATATATATATATATATATATATATATATATATATATATATATATATATATATCCAAATAAGGAATGAAGAAAATATTAACAACCTTCAAAACATTTTTCCTTACACTTTTGAATAATTACTACGTCTATATACGTGACTTCACTATCCTCTCAAACACGACAAATGTTGTTAGTTTTATACTTGCTACAACAAATATTTCTATCTACAACAGGCCAGAGCGTTAAAATTCCTATTCCTTTGCCGATTATGCTGTCTACACCGCCTCATACTTCTTCGCCCATTTTCTTTCATTTTCTTCACCCTCTATGCATTTTCTTACCTCTTCCTCTTTGTTAAGCTCAGACGCCGTGTCACCAAAGGTTGTATACTTTACTTCCTATCTAATCCTGGCGTCTCTCTTTGATACTTTCTTTATGCCTCTTTAACTCTTTATCTCTCGTTTTCCTCTCTTTGTTTTTATTTCCTCTGCGTCCTTTTTTTTGATTCCCTATTCTGGTTTCTTATTTTCCTTGCCTCTTTTACCTCGTACGCACAAAAAGATTTCAACAATAAAAGAAAGAATATTTCCATCTCTTCAAAAAATATCGTTTACTACCTGATGCCACATTGTTTTTTCAATGTCGAAACAAAATGCCTACATGTTTTAGTAGATTGTAGTATGGACATGTTCTAAATTATAATTAATAATAAATATACATATATATATATATATATATATATAAATATATATATGCATATATATATATATACATATTTAATACTAGTAAATATCGATCCCGGCCACTACTTTCTCTGACACTTTTTTCAGCCAAACGACGTGTTAATATTGGCACTCGCTCGATTCTACCAACATTTCCTAATGACCATCTACCCTATCTTAATAAAAGTTTACTTATTTATAAATTCAAATATCAGTGTGAAGCTGAATACATAGGTCGGACTAGTCGAGAATAAGCCAGCATGTTCCTAGGTATATGGGATTAAATTTATGTGATCATACTCGTGTATTGCAATCAGTGCACGAGTCTTCAATTGGACAACACCTGTTAGATAATGAGTCATGTTCGTCTCGTTTTTCGACTGACTCATTTTCCATTTTGCATACAGGCAATTTATGTATTTTAATCGTACATTTTTTCTGTTTCTTAATTTTACAAATTTACAATATTCGTAATTTTTAGCGTGTTCCAGTACTGTCTTCATATTTATTTATTTCTTAAACAATCTGTTATAATCAAAGTTGCCAACGACTGGTCCCTGACAAAGCGTTGACCGAAAGGTAGCATGGGCCCGGTTATTAAAAAAAAAATTAACATGAAATTATGTTTATTTAAATCCGTATTCCGTTCCTGTGGTGTCAGGTCAATATATATATATCAACGTTAACTTATTTACAAACAATATATGCACCTTCAAACGTCCAATCAGTCAGCTAAGTGGCATACGTGATACACGCTTGGGCGATCATGTCTCGAAAGAGACATGGCTGTCGGCAGAATATTTTTCTGCAGTAGGTTACCATTACCATCTGCGGACGACTGGTTGCCAACCAAGGTTATAGAACCCAATCAGTTCTGCTATTTAACCCGAACGGCCATTGCTTGACCGATAATATTGTATACAGAGATCGCAGTAACGATGTCAAATTCTGCTTTGGTTCTATTGGAAATCCTTGAAAATTTCGTTTTTTTTTAATCGTCGAATAACTTTGGGCAATGTAAGACCATATGTCTAAATGCAAAGTAATATGTTGTGACCAGACTGGAATGTGATTTTATTAAGTGTAGGTTGTTGTTAAATTAATGTAGGTGGCCTCCAATATCTGAAGGTTCTTTTTACTGTGTGTATGTGTGAGCATTATTGTGTTATTGACTAAAGTCTGTCTAATATTACCTACATGGTTATGTTTTTCTAAGAAATGTTATTTCATTGAACTATGATAAGAAAAATGACAGGTAAGTCTACGGGAGAGCGTGGTTGTAGTAAAACCACTATATATAGTGGGTTTATTAAGAGTAACAGAGATAAAATCTCTGAATGGCCATGTAAATTGATATACTATGGTTCTGTTAACATTTCGGTCTCGCACGCAGTGTGACGTCATAGAACCGCATTATACATACATATATATATATATATATATATATATATATATATATACTAGTATTAAGTCCATTGAATTGAACAACATTTTTAAAGAATACCAGTTTATTTTAAAAATAATCATTTACACTCATTTAATTTAAATATATAATATAAATGACGCTTATCTTTAATTTATTTTTGTATTCAAAATTAAAATCTTTAAATTCAAAGTATTTTCCTAAATATAGATTTAAGTCCGTCTATTTCACAGATATCTTTATACATATAATCCCCGTTTAAATATAATACAAACTAAAATTAAAAGTAATTGATCTTTGTTTAATTTAAATATGAAATATAAATCCCGTCTTTTTGAAATACAATATATAGAGGGCGATTGAAATGTAAATCCCTATTATATGTAGGATGAACTCTCCAGTGTTGTAAGAATTATTGTTTGACGGGAGAGTATACCATACACAAAATAAGGAGTTACTTTTCAATCACCTTTAGATTGTTTGTTTGTTTGTGTCTCTGCGATTGTGCGTATATATATATATATATATATATATATATATATATATATATGGTTAAATAAAATAAAGACAAGAGGAAAACTGTATTTTAAATCGCCTACGCGTTTCGTCCGCGATGGACTTTTTCAAGGCAGAAAGACGAAATGAGCTTTATTGTAAATTACGTATCTATAAACAAAATTAGTGTTGGTAACCACAAATACGCTCACAGTTTATAGATACGTAATTTAGAATAAAGCTCATTTCGTCTTTCTGCCTTGAAAAAGTCCATCACGGACGAAACGCGTAGGCGATTTAAAATACAGTTTTCCTCTTGTCTTTATTTTATTTAACCATACTGTCCATAATCTCGGATTAAAACTGGAGTATATTTTTACATATATATATATATATATATATATATATATATATATATAATTTGTTTAAATGTTTTCATGGTTTCTGTGCCGACGAAGTTAAGTCACTGATACCACTGCCACAGATGTTTACTCGTGCAACCAGACTGGAAACTGGGTCCTACCCATTCATAATCAGATCAACGAGATGCAGACGACAATTCTACTCCACCAGCTTCTTTTCTCGCACTTCCGGCTTGTGGAACTCGCTTCTATATTCTTGCTTTGCTGAAGGCAACAACCTCCAGGAATGTAAATACAATCTCTTAACCACTTGACTCTAGTTCTTTCTGCATCACCCTGTATATATTTTCCTTTCTCTCTACCTTTGCAACTATCATCACACCTGTATTCCCGCCCTTCTCTTGCTCCTTTCTAACTGGTTCGTCTTTCTCTTTACTCTCCTCCTATCTAATCTTTTTACTCTTTTGTAGTCCCATGCACATCAGTGGCGTTACTGCTTTGCTTAGGATGAAACGATTAAAAAAAAATTAATAGATACACATATTTAAGTGGATGCTCTGTTGTTATCATTAAAATGTATATTTATACATTTACATCTACCGGTTTGAATATTCGAGAAATCTTCTAGCGACCTCCAACAGTATTCGTATTGGGTCGCGTAAGGAAAACCGTCATTAGATCTAGTGAAGCGGTCTAAGACACGTTTGATATAATGAAAGTTTCTCCTAAGAACTTTTCTGAAGACCCACTTGTTCCCCCGCCAAATCGGCCTTGTGCCACAATTATATTTTTCATACAATAAATATTGAGAGGGAGATAGAGAGAGAGAGAGAGAGAGAGAGTGAGAGAGAAAGTTGCGCTGAAGTATGGATAGCGACTCAGATTGAGAAATTCAGTCGTGTTAATTACATCTACATATGTGCCAATACGTGCTAATAGGAAAGATATGAACCCATCACTTTTCTCTCTGCTGTGAGTAAATAGCAGGACAAATTCGGACCTATAGTCTTCTTTTGCAGTTGGCCAACCACCCACATCCCCACTGTATACCATCGACGAGAAGTAAGTTTACTCAAACAGCTTCTTCCCGCGCAAAAACCACGGAACACACTCCCAAGACGTTGTTTCCCTGATCAATACAATCTCGACCTCTTTATGTTTAGAGTGAAGCGTTATCTTAACCTTAATATACACAACAATATCAAAAACATCAAGAAAAAGTTTGAATTCGTCGACACAGCAATAAAAAGAATATCTTCACACGTGACAGTAATTGACATAAATTTCAGTTAACAATATAAGTTTAGCGTTCTCTATATTCTTCCAGTTGCTAAGGACATTTTGTTTTTGTGATTTGTAGTTACTTTGTTTAAAACATTCGTTTCGTTCTTGCATTGAAAATGTCTACATTAGATGAAACGCGTTGGCAACTACGACAGTTTTCCTATTGTCTTTTACATGCATAAATATAAGTACAATGTTTGATGCTTTCCTGTATTTCTGAGAAAAAATAAAATGAGATATATTTTTGTATTTTGTAAACTTAAAACATAATCTTTCAGTAACTACTATTATTTTTCAGTCTTTCTGCAGATTCATCTGAAAAGCATAAAGTTCAAATTTCTATCCACAATAATTTTCACTAAATTATGAATAATATCAGAAGGTTAAAGTGTAATTAGATTCAGATTGAAAGGTAAATAATTATTAAACCGGTAGGTATGAAAACAATATTTTAACAAATAAAATAAAATGTTGGATTTAATCTATTTCATGGAAACAGCGATAGAACAATGAGAGTCTTGTGAAGTATTGACTGTGAAAAAGGGGTTTTAAGGTAGAAAATAATCTCTCACAAGGACTTCGAGACTGGAATGCGAAGACTGCACAGCTCCGGTCAATATAAAGAAGCAATATTCCATTTTTTTGGCGTTATCTGGCTTTTGTAAAGGTAGAAACATCAGGTACAGTTAGTACTTATTAGGTGGTCGAAGAAACCGCCTATTTTCCCCGCATCTTTACCAATGAATTGTATGTACGACTTAAAAAAGTTTGGATTGAGTTTAGCTTCCAGTAGACACTCAAGGCTCAAGACCCTTTCATTGTGATCCGCAAAAATTCCGATTTCGATAGGTGGTGATCTTTGGTTGATATTTTTCTTTTACAGCTTATGGACCATTTAAAGCCGAGGCATTATGGAATGTCAGATAGATAGATAGATAGATAGATAGATAGATAGATAGATAGATAGATATAAACACAAGGAGATAGATAGATAGATAGATAGATAGATAGATAGATAGATAGATAGATAGATAGATAGATTATGCACACAAGGAGATAGATAGATAGATAGATAGATAGATAGATAGATATAAACACAAGGAGATAGATAGATAGATAGATAGATAGATAGATAGATAGATAGATAGATATAAACACACAGATAGATAGATAGATAGATAGATAGATAGATAGATAGATAGATAGATAGATACAAACACACAGATAGATAGATAGATAGATAGATAGATAGATTAGATAGATAGATAGATAGATAGATAGAGTGAAACACAAGGAGATAGATAGATAGATAGATAGATAGATAGATAGATAGATAGATAGATATAAATACAAGGAGATAGATAGATAGATAGATAGATAGATAGATAGATAGATAGATAGATAGATATAAACACAAGGATAGATAGATAGATAGATAGATAGATAGATAGATAGATATAAACACAAGGAGATAGATAGATAGATAGATAGATAGATAGATAGATAGATATAAACACAAGGAGATAGATAGATAGATAGATAGATAGATAGATAAGCAAACACAAGGAGATAGATAGATAGATAGATAGATAGATAGATAGATAGATAGATAGATAGATAGATAGATATAAACACAAGGAGATAGATAGATAGATAGATAGATAGATAGATAGATAGATAGATAGATAGATAGATAGATATAAACACAAGGAGATAGATAGATAGATAGATAGATAGATAGATAGATATAAACACAAGGAGATAGATAGATAGATAGATAGATAGATAGATAGATAGATAGATAGATATAAACACAAGGAGATAGATAGATAGATAGATAGATAGATAGATAGATAGATAGATAGATAGATAGATAGATATAAACACAAGGATAGATAGATAGATAGATAGATAGATAGATAGATAGATAGATAGATAGATATAAACACACAGATAGATAGATAGATAGATAGATAGATAGATAGATAGATAGAAACAGCGAGAGATAGATAGATAGATAGATAGATAGATAGATATAAACACAAGGAGATAGATAGATAGATAGATAGATAGATAGATAGATAGATAGATAGATAGATAGATATAAACACAAGGAGATAGATAGATAGATAGATAGATAGATAGATAGATAGATATAAACACACAGATAGATAGATAGATAGATAGATAGATAGATAGATAGATATAAACACAAGGAGATAGATAGATAGATAGATAGATAGATAGATAGATAGATAGATAGATAGATATAAAACACAAGGAGAGATAGATAGATAGATAGATAGATAGATAGATAGATATAAACACAAGGAGATAGATAGATAGATAGATAGATAGATAGATAGATAGATAGATAGATAGATAGATAGATAGATAGATAAATAGATAGATATAAACACAAGGAGATAGATAGATAGATAGATAGATAGATAGATAGATAGATAGATAGATATAAACACACAGATAGATAGATAGATAGATAGATAGATAGATAGATAGATAGATAGATAGATATAAACACAAGGAGATAGATAGATAGATAGATAGATAGATAGATAGATAGATAGATAGATAGATATAAACACAAGGAGATAGATAGATAGATAGATAGATAGATAGATAGATAGATATAAACATAAATAGAGATAGATAGATAGATAGATATAGATAGATAGATAGATAGATAGATAGTAACATTAATTCTTACTTATTATTACAAATGCTGTTTTAATGTGTGTGTGCAGTATCGCTTTTTATTTTTTTATGTTCTTAATCAGTAAAATTAATAAATAGATCTTGGTCAGTTTAAGAAAATTAAAAAAAAACGGATATCAACTCAAAAAAATGTACGCATTAAAATAACTTTTATAGAATATATTCATACACTATTGATTTAGTGTGTGTATGACTAACAACGTATTCTGAATTACCGATATTTGATAAATAAACACTGAACGTCAAATTAGATGAATAAGCGCTTAATTCAATATGTTTTCTTTACTGCCAGAGATAATTACTCTAATATATCAGACAATGGCTAAAATAAATTTGGCGAACGATAATATAATGTGAATCGGAGTAATGAATAATACATGGAGCCATAAATTCGCCTTCGACTGTCGGATACTAATGTAGTAGTTGTATTCTACACGAGCAACACTAATGGAAAAACTGGTGAGACGATATGTTATCATGGCAGATTCCTTTCACAATTTCAGACGAGATATTAAGAATTTGTGACAAACTGAATGCCAAATCTTTTTATATAAAAAAACGCACGCAATAAATACAATATCACACACACACACACACACACACACACACACACACACACACACACACACACACACACACACACACACACAGAGGATAAGGCAAAAATAAGAAATGGTAATAGTTCTTGTTTCACTTTTAATAAAGCTCTTCAAAACAAAACCGAAACATAATATTTACAAACATTTTTCATCCTATCACTCATACACATATAAACACACTCACTCACACACACACACACACACACACACACACACACATGACAAGGCAAAAATAAGAAATGGTAATAGTTCTTGTTTCACTTTTAATAAAGCTATTCAAAATAAAAGCGAAACATAATATTTACAAACATTTTTCATCCTATCACTCATACACATATAAACACACTCATACACACACACACACACACACATATATATATATATATATATATATATATAAGAAAAAATTCATATATATATAAATCTTATATATGCCCACACATACACACACACACACACATATATGTATAAGGAAAATTTCATATATATATATATATATATAAATCTTATATTCACCCACACACACATATATATGTATAAGGAAATGGATCAACTGATTAAATGGATTAAGCCTGATTACGCGAAAAATCTTGGGAAAATGTTCGTAATCCGACAGGATTCGAACCTGCGTCCCTTAAATGAAACTGTCAGTTAATCTGAGGTATCTTGACTGCTCGACGAATGAAAACTTACAGTCAAACAAAACCTGAAATAGGCTTTTTAATAGTCATTTTACTGATTTTTTTTTTAATGTTCGTATCTGCTCAGCTTTTGTATCCTCATTTAAACAAAGACAGTAGATTTACGGAGTATTACGACAATTCAAAATATGTAGGAATTAATCAATTTCCTAAAAGATTTTTGAAAATTTCGGAAATATTTTATTTATTTTGTAAATAAAAATAAAATGGTTCTTTAGTTAATGCTGCACAATAACATGTGCACCAAATGAATTTATAAATATTTAATAATTACCTATATTTCAATTTCATCAATGAAAAATTTCCTAAGAAATGTTTACTAAGAAAATTTGTCGATTATTCAGGCCAGTTGATGTGAATAAATATACTGCTTAATTATAAAAAAAAATACAGAGTATCCACTCATATACGAGCATCCATTAAAAATAATGTTTAAAAAATATATATTATATATATATATATATATATATATATATATTGTTTATTAATTACTTAGTTTTCGATCATAATGAAATTAGACCAGTACACATTTGCATTAAAAAGTGTTCAATAAAAATATTGTAGAACTTTTAAATATTTTTTTATTTTTATACGAGTTATTACGCGACCTATGTTTCTACCATGTGGTATCTTCAAGCGATTTGCAATAACTGCTTTTAGCGGTTTTTTTTTTTAAAGAATACTCAGGTAACAGGGATTTTTGAACGCTCACGTAACAGGGATTTTTTAAACGCGCTATTTTCAAAATTAGAAGAAATTATAACGTTTTCATCCATGGTTATATGACCCTAATATGAATTTTACGTTATTGTTACACTTAGTCATAATTTCTATTCCTTCATTCAGTCATTCATTTTTGTTTGGGAATAACATATTATTCCCAAATGAATAAAAGAACAAAAATTATGACTAAGTATATATATATATATATATATATATATATATATATATATTTACATACATATATATATATATATAAAACAAATATACATATAAGAAAAATGTATAAACATTTTCCGCTTCATGGATGTTTATACATCTTTTCCACTTCATAACTGATTTTTTTCTCATATATATATATATATATATATATATATATATATATTAAAGAAAATCTATGATAAAATGGAAAAATGTTTTCGTGTGACGCGTTTCGCACTTTAGAACTTAATCTCAGAAATAATAGCCCTATTAAACCCGTTATAGTAATAGTAATATTAGCTGTAATCGTAACGTATAAGTAAACACTGGGTATTCATTCACCGAGCAGCCAGTACAGTTGAACTTTATAAAATATTTATCTTAAAATAATTTAAAAAATATTAATATATATGCTGGACTATACTTCACATATGGATAAATTACTTTAGGCAAAAAGAATGCTGAGAATAACATAGACCAAATATGTAAGCAAAGAGAAATTTTAGAATAAATTGAAATAAAAAGCACACTTACACATAAGATGAAAAAGCGACCATTGAGATTTCTACTGTAAATAAAGAGAAATGAGACTTAGAAAATGTGATACTTGCAGGACATACTATATTCAAGAGTGACAACGAATCAGCAGATAACATACATACATACATACATATATATATATATATATATATATATATATATATACTGTCATCCGCAGACAGATCTGTTTCGCCGTATCACAGCTCATCAGTACGGTTAGACTCCGATTGTTTTTTTACCCAGGATTGAAACCCGACCGAAATGGCGTCAGTCGGCGACTCTACCCCTTGGGCTATGGGCGTTCGTTGGAAGTAGACAGACTTTTTAATCCAAGTAAAGAGAACCCGAGGTTTTAAAAATCTGCAGTTCGCCGGCATTTCCTTTTTTTTAAAGTGCTCAATAAAATTACCCATTGGTAAACCAAATTGTGCTCAATAAATTTACCCATTGGTAAACCAAATTTTTTCTATAGAAGTGGTCATTAAATTTGGACAAAAATTTGGTTTACCAATGGGATCGCCTCTTAGCGGCGTTCTCGCTTGTTTATTTTTAGAATTTCTGGAAAGAGATTATTTCAAAAACATTTTACCACCAAATTCCTCCTACTTTAGATATACAGACGACTCTCTTCTAATCTACCCAGAAACTACTAACATAGCAGATTTAGTCGACAAACTTAATAACATTGAACCTACTATAAATTTTACCTTCGAAACTGAATGTAATCATACTCTTCCTTTCCTAGATATCATATTACATAAAAATAACAACAAACTCGATTTTGACGTCTACAGAAAAGCTACCAACAAAAACGACCTAATAAATTTCTACTCCAGCCACTCTTCCAAAATCAAATCTGGCATTATTATAGGTTTCTTTTTAAGAGCCCTAAGAATATGCAGCCCCCAATATTTAACAAAAGAAGAAAAATACATAGAAAGCACATTTAGAAATTTACATTACTCATATCATTTCATTCAAAATGCAAAAAGAAATATATACAACCACAACAAAAGAAACACTGTTAACAATAATAATCTAAACAATAACAAATACATCATACTACCAACCAATTCCATTACAATTTATTCAGAAGGAAGATACTCGAGAGCGCTGCTATCCAATCCTACCAAAACATCAATTTGCGCCCCGGTTTTTTCCCAATCTCACCATTGCTTGTGGAAACTATATTGAAACAAACTGAAATGCATGGAGGGAATTTCAAAGAAAACGGTTGATTTCCTTTTTTCATTCTAAAATCTCGTGCTTTTGCACTGCCCGTGGGGGAGTTCTGGAACATACTAAACACACAGAATGGACAATTTTCGAAGAAAACTAATAAATTCTCTTCATCTTAACGTCGCGTGCCTTTGCAATTACACATGAAGAAATAACTGAAATATTCCGTTAATTTTTTGAAATTATTTGTGAGCGTATTTGTGGTTACCAACACTAATTTTGTTTATAGATACGTAATTTAGAATAAAGCTCATTTCGTCTTTCTGCCTTGAAAAAGTCCATCACGGACGAAACGCGTAGGCGATTTAAAATACAGTTTTCCTCTTGTCTTTATTTTATTTAACCATACTGTCCATAATCTCGGATTAAAACTGAGTATATTTTTACATATATATATATATATATATATATATATATATATATATATATATACTCATCCGTAGACAGATCTGTTTCGCTTCTCATCAGTACGTTTAGACATCCGATTGTTTTTAGCCAGGATTGAAACCCGACCGATATGACATCAATCGGCGATTCTACCTCTGAGCTATGGATGCTGGGAAGGAGGAATTTAGCATGTTATATACAATGTAAACCCACGAATTTAAGTACCTAGGAAGTGTTCTAACAGGAGATGGAAAGTGCGACACGGAGATCCGAAGGCGAATTGGCATGGCAAAGGACGCGTTCCAGAAGATGAGCAAAATACTAACACACAGGAAGATCTCAATAGAAACGAAGAAAAGAGTGCTAGACTGCTACGTGATGTCAGTTCTTCAGTACGGCTGTGAATGCTGGACAATATCATCGAAAATGAGGAAAAAACTGGAAGCGGCCGAAATGTGGTTCTACAGAAGGAAGCTACGGATATCGTGGACTGAGCATACAAGCAACGACGAAGTGTTAGAAAGAATGGCAACAAAAAGGAAATTGATGCTGAGCATCAGGAAGAGACAACTGAAGTTCCTGGGACTTGCAATGAGGAAGGAGAGCCTGGAGAACCTGATACTGACTGGTCAGATAGAAGGAAGGAGAGACAGAGGAAGGCAGCGGATAACATATCTGCAGAGTCTGATCAGGTGGATGACGGAACGGGGGTTGCCAGGAGCAACAGGAGCAAACATACTAAGAGCCACAAGGGATAGGGAGACGTGGAGATCCATGATCGCCTACGTCCTGAAGGGACAGGGCACATAGAAGAAGAAGAAACCCACGCCAGTGTTCAAATACATTACTGAATGAACGATGCGTAGATGCGTGAGTATTTACTGTTTTTTACAAATCTACCATTCCTCTGTAGCACTCAATCGGGGTGTGAGAGCATAAATAGTCATCCGCAGAGAGATGTTTTGCTCTATCACAGCTCATCAGTACGGTTAGACATTCGATTGCATCTAGCCAGCTTTGAAAGCCGACCGAATTGATATCGGTCGGCGATTCTACCTCTGAGCTATGGGGGCTCGGAAGGCGGGCTTTAAAAAACAGGTAGATTTAAACTAACTGTTCAAGCAAGAAGTAATGGCGATCTACTTCGGGATAATCTTCTGCCCAGTTAGTCATGTCTATTTCGAGACATGATCGCCCAAGCATGTATTACGTATGGCATTTAATTTACTGACTGTTAATAATGAAGTTAAAAATAATTTATGCGCATTTCATTGCGCTAGGTTGATTCTCCTACATCTTTTTGTGTATACGTGTGTGTAAGCGTGTGTATACGCGTGTGTATATGCGTGTGTACATGTATGCATATGTTTGTTTACAGATACACACACACATACATATTCACGCACATACACACACACACATATAAATATAAATATATATATGGGAGACTTTGAAAAACAGTAGCTACTCTGGCATGCACGCATCGCTCATTTAATAATGCATTAGAGCACTCTGGCTATTGGGTGTGTGTAATGATAATATACGCGCTAAAACGTCTGCCTTCTTCAACCGAGCGCCCATAGCGACTGACGCCAATTCGGTCGGGTTTCAATCCTGGGTTAAAAAGCAATCGGAGTCTAATCGTACTGATGAACTGTGATACAGCGAAACAGATCTGTCTGCGGATGACTATATATATATATATATATATATATATATATAGTTTTAAGTTATGCTATATTTATGAGTTAAAGGGTCTATATCAGAAAAAGCGTATACAAATACAAAAGTGAACACTAAGGCCAAAACTCAGTGGTGAATGAAATACAAACGCCTGACAATTGCGTTTAAGTATCAAATAGACTGGATGTTGATTTCAGCGTCCACTTTTATATATATATATATATATATATATATATAAAAGAAAAATATTTATGTATGCTTCAAATAATATCTAGATATAATAGTTGGATGAAAGAAATTCGGGAGATTAAAAACTCATGGCAACTCCTAGTCTCAAACCCCAAGATCTCATCAGTAACATAAATCATGCGGAAAGAAAATAAAAATTCAACCGCACAAAAAAAAAAAAAAAAAAAAAAATATATCAATCCTGGGTTAAAAAGCAATCGGAGTCTAACCGTACTGATGAACTGTGATACAGCGAAACAGATCTGTCTGCGGATGACTATATATATATATATATATATATATATATATATATAGTTTTAAGTTATGCTATATTTATGAGTTAAAGGGTCTATATCAGAAAAAGCGTATACAAATATAAATATTTTATTTCTCTTCGTCGAGGTGTCAAACATTTTAAAATCTTTCTCGTTATGCTTCTATTTGACCTACTAATTTACAATTAATATTACTATCAATTTCATTATTTTTGTTGTTTTTATCGCACGAATTTATTTCATCGGTCTGATTGTAATCCGATGATTGAATAAATTAAGAACAAGTTAGAATACGTGTCTCAATCTAACATGCTTCAAATTTTATTAAAGCTTCTTCAGAAATCATGTTATAGATAAAAAAATATGCTCATGTTAACGTATAATAAACACACACACGCGTAGACTTTACCATCCAAAAAATGTCTTGCTCATATATCTAAAAAATTGTCTAACGTTTTATTACATTTGACACACACACGTAAACAAACATGCGTTTCTATACATACATACACATACAAAAATTTTCCACATCCCTTCCACATACTTGCTTCTTCGACAGCTACAATCTCCAGGAGTTTAAATGTAAGGTTAATAGACACCTCCTAACACACTAACTCGCATCCATTCTTTCAAACACTCTTCCCATCTACCCAACCCCATCCTCGGTATCCTTACCCGTCTATCACTCTCCTTCTGATATTTCCTATATCTAACCACTCTTTCTCATCGCTTTCCCCTATGTAACCCATTGCGCCATAGTGGCAGTGGAATACCTTGCTTGGGGTGAAATGACTAAAAAAATAAAATAAAATAAATAAATATTTATTTCTTTAATACTCGTGACACATATCTAACTAATAAGAATCGACCCAAAACAAGATTCCTCACTGTAAATTTGAATTTGATCGCTGAATTTTTAAAAATATTTTAAAATATAAAATATCTCTGAAGAAGCTTTATTACAATTGAAACTTGTTAGATTTAGACACGTTTCCTAACTTATTTTTTATTTATTTTATCACACACACACACACACACACACACACACACACACACACACACACACATATTCTACGAAATGTTACGAAATGAATTCGAGCATGGGATGTGAATTATTCTACCCCAGTGATTGAACTGAAGTGTCTGGTTCGAAATTCCTAACACCTGAAGAAGGCCGGAGCATTTAACGACCGAAACATCGTAAACATGGCAATAAAGATGAGGGCAACAGTCCGAACAATGTAAATAATGTATATACTGCTTCATTTCAGAAGTATAGACTAACACTCTGATATATTTTGAATTTATTTTTTAAAATATGTTTTTTCATCGATATTCGTTCTTGAGTAGGTACACTTTTTTTAAATAATTAAACAGTATATATATGCACCGGCTTGAATTTTAGAGAAATCCTGTGAAGAAAATATGCGTCCTTAGGCGGGATTCGAACCTGTGTCTCCTATGTCTAGGGAAATCGTTAATTGATGTGATGCGTCTTAGACTTCTCGACCACGAAGGATTTTGCAGTTTAACAAAACTCGAATTAAGCCTTATAAACATTAAAAATAATGTTTAAAGGAATAAATTTAAAATAATTTATATATGTGTCTGCGTGTGTGTGCATGTGCGTGTATGTGTGTCCTATGTTTGTCTGGGTGTGTATGTGTGTTATCTGTGCGTGTTCGCTGTGCTAATACCATTTTGTTTGTGCATGTGTATTTACTGAATGCCTGTACTTAACTTGAATTACCTACCTTATAAAAAACAACGCACAAAAAAGTATAGAAACTACAGTGGGAGGCAGAAATACTTCCCGTATATACGGCCCGAAATACTTCCCACATAATGGTAAAATATTAGTAAAATGAAGACACAATTGCCATGTCTTACCATTATATGGGATTTTATATCTGGGAGGTATATGTCAGAGTTATTTCTGCCACACAATGTATTTTTACCTACCGTTTCACAAGCACATAATTGCATCTGTTTTTTGTGTTTCATATCAAGATCGATTTAATATGACACAACTGTCAGTTATTAAGCTGATCTATATTGTTGGAAAGAGTTTTGCAATTGCAATGAAATATTCATGTATTCTTTTACGTAGGTAAACTCATAAATCTCTGTATAATTTTAAAACAGGCGCAATGAAACATTTTGTTCATTCTAGTGTTTTAGGATGAATATTAACTTCGAAAGTAGGCGAGACATAATTTTGTAATATGGAAGGAAATAATGATAAAAATAAATAACAGAGGAAAGAACAAAAAATAGAAAAAGGAATAGATATTATGTATATGATAAAAACTGGCTAGACAGTGCTTGTGGCAATGGCAAAATTTTGTCTTACATATTTTTAGATTTTAGGCAAAGAAAGAAAGAAAGAAAGAAAGAAAGAAAGAAAAAGTTACACAAAAAATAGAAAACTATAATAAGCAGTGGATCAATGAAAGTAAAAGAATAAAACGCAGTGATAAATTGGCCGTTAGGTCTCAACATTTTATTTTTGGAATTACTAGATGTAACCCTAAGTACTATGCTAACACTTTCTTCTCTTACACTTTTTACTTGTAGAATTCTCTTCGGGATTCTTGCTTCTCAATCATCTTTAATATTCAAAAATTTAAATGCAATCCTTTGTCTTCGTAATTCCTTTTCTTTTCTTTTTATCTATCTTTTTTTTAATCATTTCACAACAAGTAAGGCAATAAAGTGATATCATTCCGACTGAATGGCAGAATATGTTCACAATCTCCCAAATCATGATGAAAAAATTGGAGGCAGCATAAATCTGATTCTACAGAAGGATATTGAGAATTCGAATTACGGAGTGTGTAAGCACCTAGAAAGTCTTTAAAAAACGAAGAAAAATACTCAAAATCAAAAAGAGACCGATTAAATAATGATAAAATAAGGCTTCGAAAAATTAACCCTCTTACGGCATATTGAAGACGAAAGAGATAGGGAAAGTTAGTGAACCACCCACCTGGAGATCTTGTGTATATGGGTGATACAACGGGGAAAGGAAGCTTAGCAAAGAGACAAATGCTACAAGGGCTCCCAAGAGGTAGAAAACTGAAGAGAGCATTGATCAAACTCCTAACGAAGTGGAGAAGTGTAAATAATTAAGGAAAAAAAAAGGGGGCATTAAGTACAAAATGCAAAAATGAAAATAAAAATAAAACAATAATAAATCAAAGTTAAATAAGGAAGGAGTAATTAATGTAAAAAGTAACTTGAAAAACAAGACGAAAAAATAAAATAAAAATTCAGTTGACAAGTCAATCACTTAAGTGCCATAAGTGATACACGCTTTGGCGATCATGCCTCGAAAGAGACATGACTGACTAGGCAGAAGATTATCCTGCAGTAGCTTGCTGTTGCTTTCTGCTGTAGACTGGTTGCCAGCCAAGGCTATAGAACCCAATCTGTCCTGTTATTTAACCAATAACTGGAAGGAATAGACGGATTAATACCTTTCCCAAGGTTATTTGCGCGTAAGTGAATGCAACAAATTCAACTGGAATTCGAACTCGGCTCCCCGAGTTGTCGTTCCGAGTCAATATCTACAGTACCACAATGCACACCCGAGTTGACAAGTACCAAATATGAAATTTCATCGAAAAATTTCCATTAAAATATACATGAAAAAGGCACGGGGAAACTACATTACAGCTGTATAAAAGTGACAGTAGCCAAGATTCCAGATCAGGACTGATATCATTGCAGACCATTATTTGGACTTTGTGAAGAATCTCTAGATTAAAACTCGCCATACCACTTATATTGTGGCAAACCACTCACATTTTCTCTGTATTCCATTGGTGAGTAGTAAGTTCCACTCGAACAACTTCTTCTGCGAGCCACTTTTCGGTGGAACAAACTTTCAAGAAAATATTTCTCTGATAACTACAATCTTAACTTATTCAAGTCTAGAGTTAACCGTTATCTTCTTTTCCTAGCAATATAAAATACCACTTACAGTAACCCTCTAGTAACCCTCTACCTCGAGTGACTCTTGCGTTTTGTACTGGTTGAAACTTATTGTAAAAGAAAGGAAAGATTATGGTTTTGAGAAATCGACGCCATGGAAATATAGATTCATTAAATGTAAACTTCTTTTGCTTAATAAGAAAAGTCAAATAGGATTACTTATATCAAAAACATAACGATAGATAATATTTATGTGAAAAAATAAAAATATTTGCTCTCAAAATTGTACAAATATTAGGGTCTTCAGAAAAATATTACATTTTACCAAAATATATACATAGTGTATCAAAAATATTTTTTAAACTTTGGAGGACAATCCCTCATACCAACACAAGGACAATAGTTCATATGAAATACATGCACGCAAATCCTTCGTTTTTGAGTCATTAAGTTTAAATTTTATAGTAGACACTATCCGAGATACAACTCTAACGAATCCTATCTCAGCAATGCGACGATAAACAACAGGAAATGTTGGATAACTCAGCGGCGGCCTTTGATGTTGATTTTCGGACTAATACCCCCTTGCAGCCTCGTGTTCATTGCAATGCGTGCGGCTAGAGTACTGAAAGACAGGAACATTTCATTAGAAAAAAAAAAGAATTTTCAATTGCTATGTGATATCTGTCCTTCTGTATGAAAGTAAATGCTGGACAATCGTATCAAGGATGAAGGAGAGGCTTGAGGCAGTAGAAATATGGTTTTATTGAATGTAAAACGTCGTTTTGATTAGGATACCATGGACAGAGAACGTGTGCAACGATGAGGTGTTGGAAAGGATGTAAACGAAAAGAAAACCCATACTAAATATCAGGAAGAGACAAATGAGGTTCCTGGGATAAGTAATAAGGAAGGAGGGCCTGGAGAACTTAATACTCACAGGTCGGATAAATAGGAGGAGAGTTAGGAGAAAGCAGAGCGAGACGTTAGGCCTGAGCAAATGGATGGAGAAGCTGGGTTTAGAAGAGATACCGAGAGAAAAATGAGAGCGACAACAGACAGAACCGAATGGAAGTCCATGATCGCCTACGTCCTGAAAGAACACGGCACATGAAGAAAAAGATTTGTAAAAATCATATCTGCCTGCTCACAATATGAATATGCTGACATTGATAAACGGAATACTTATCATTTTACTAACTACTAAATACGTTAAATGTTGAAGACAGACTTGTCACAAATGTACACAAATGTCAAATGCAACCTTGTCTACATTTGAACACAGCGCCATCTACTGTAAACTTTCTTTAAACTCAATAACTCGAAAACGAAGGATTTTTGGATTATGTTTATATGAAATTTTGTCTTGATTTTGACTTGAGAAACACTCTCCGAAAGTTTGCAAAAGTATTTTTGATATACTCTGTATGTGTGTGTGTTTGTTTATGTGTGTGTGTATTTGTATGTACGCATGCTTATGTGTATATATTTTGTGCATCTGTTTGTTTGTGTTTATCGAGTATCATGAAGTAAATCGTTTTGTACGGAATCATTCTGATATCTAAACCATTTCTTTAGCAAGAGAAGGCAACCCAAAGGACTGATAGTGCTATCTGATCTTACATGATGTTACCCGACCCCTCAACAGGATTGGACCAAGTGTCACTTCTGCCGTTGAGTGATAGACAAGAGGACATCAAAGCTGACACGAGAGCTGCCGTTTTTGCTAACGCCCTTCGAACGCTGCACAAGACATGAAATCCCATGGGTGACACTAGGCGGCTCGCCCATCACAGAAGACTGATGGATAGAAACAATTCCCCGGTTTCTCTAGATTATCTTTAAATAATATTTATCTTGCCTTTGTTAGTAAAACGAATCGTAGAACAAACAAGAGAATTGAAAACTCTTAGAACAGCTATTATGCTTTGGATGATGTGATTATTTTTTAAGCATAAACGACGCCCCTGTATAGTGGATTGCCCCTAAATTTAGCTGGAAACATCTTGAGAAAAATAAAATTAAAGGAAAAAATTGTAAATCTGTCTCGGTCCTCATTGTTAGAATTCAAGCTTGGATTCAAGTTTGACTTACACCATTAAATACATTGAGTCATATTGTATGCTACATTTTTAAAAAAATCTTGACATATAGCTCAGGTAAAGTACATTTAATATATAGACTTGACAGTTTCTTAGCAACGTGGGTTGTTTATTATCACAAAATAAATTTCCTTTAATTTTAGCCAGTGGGAAGTCCAGTGTCTATGATGAGTCAAACCGCTTTCTGATATTCTTAAGTCATGAAATTTCTAGATTTTGTAATAATATTTTTTCGAATTACAAGCACGTAGCCATAAAGAAATGCTTGTTTTGAATAATTACGACAGAAACCTATGCAAAAGTTCAGAAAAAGCTTACGGTTCATTGTTTGGAATGAGAAGCAACAGTTGAAGAGACGTCATATTAAACATAAATTATTTTAAATCATCAGACTGATAATAAAATTATACTTATTTTTGCACTTTTTAATTTTTGATATTTTACATTTCATTTTTTAATACAGAATTTTTAATTTAAAAAGAAAAAAATGATCAACTCCATATATATGGCGACAACACTCAAGCCGAAAAATGGAATATTGATGCCATACATGCTCAAAATTTGCCCATTTTTTTAATCTTCCAAAATCCTCTTTGCGGCCTTATGTTTAATATATACCTTTGTGCAAATTATTCGAAATAAAATGAATAATGGCTTTCTAGGATCTTTCACATTTTCTCTGTTTACGTATACGTCGTCTCTTGGCGTTGAGTTTTTCTTCCGACCACATTTTCTTCTACGTTTTGAACTGATAGATCCAGTTTGTTTCTTCGCCTTGATGATACGACTGAAAGTTGAAAGGCTGACACTAACAATATACGCGATCTCTTTGTAAGACATGCCAGTGTATTTGTGCAACATCACAATTTTCGTACGCTTCCTACACAGACAACAGACGTCGGACAGATAATCGTTAGTCAAGACAATAGTGTCTGAACGAAATAAAAATGTGATACAATCACGGATGATGCATCATTTTTTCAAGGTCAAGCAAATTTCATCATATACCCCGAAAATAGATTCATATCAGTGCGCACCATTGCAAATGAACTAACCCGAGGAAAAATAGAATCGGATTAGACCCTGTCACGTCAGTGGGTTTAAAATTCACGGTAAGACAAAAGAAAGGAAACTAAAGCAGTTGTTTCAATTAATGTGAAATAGGATGTTCTCTGTGCAGGGCCAGGAAGTTTTTCCCGTCTGAAACCATCCTGCACATATACAAATCTACCATCCGCCCGTGCATTGAATGCTGCTGCCATATCTGGTCGGGTGCTCGTGCTATCCACCTAGGGGTCCTTGACAATATCCAAGGAAGATTTTGTAATGTGATCGATCCCGACTTGGCAGATCGGATACATTCACTTTCTCATCGGCGCAATGTGGCTTCCTTGTGTCTCTTCTACAAATACTTCACGGCTTCTACTCCGATGAACTTATACCCAGTATATATGAATTTACTCGAGCCACAAGATGAACAACTAGATCCTACCCTTTTACTGTGAAAACAATAAGATGTAAATGCAAACTCTACTCCATCAGCTTCTTCTTTTGTACTTCCAACTTGTGGAATTCCTTCCGTTTACTTGCTTTCCTGACGTCTATAATTCAAATGTAAAATCAATAATCTTCTATCTCACTAACTTGCATCCTCTGTCTCATGCTCCTTTCTTCGTCAACTCCACTCTCATCAGTATTATCAGCCTTCTGTTACCCTCTTCCTGACACCCCCTATAATCTGTCATTCTTTCTCATAACTTTCCTCCTATATAACCACGTGCACAACAGTGGCAGTAAAATTCCTTGCTTAGGGCGATATGATTATAAAAAAAAATGTAATTGTTTTCCACCGCACATTTTTTGTCACAGACGAACTTTTCCGTGGAAAGTGTTTAGACGAACTACATTCATAAAATCAACCAGTTCTAACCTATAATCTTACTACAATCTTATCATGTTCAAGGTCAGTGTTAACTGTTATCTTTAAAACCACATATCCCCATAAACTGAGTCACTTATCTCTTACTCTGTAACAATCTACATTGAATCACTCTTGAGTCTTGGTCAATGGGAACATTTTTGTAAAATATTTTCTCTTTTCTTTATCATATAAAAAGCAGAAAAACACCCAAAAACATTTAACAAAAAATAAAAACTACTGTTTATATTTTCATTTTATTTGCTATATACAATATTTGCATCAACGCAGATTAACGAAACTGGTTTAAACAACCGACAATTTGATATGATTTGTTTGAACATTATTTTTGATCGATACTCGTATTTAAGTAGATATTCTGTTTATAATCAAACAGTATTATATATTTATTTCTACCGGTCGGATTATT
The DNA here is from genome assembly GCA_037127315.1 of Ascarosepion bandense. Lineage (NCBI taxonomy): Eukaryota > Metazoa > Mollusca > Cephalopoda > Sepiida > Sepiidae > Ascarosepion > Ascarosepion bandense. Next base: position 1,173,003 of record JBBBDQ010001205.1, read on the forward strand.
CAAATCCTGCCGAATGACACACATTTTCTTAACAAAATTTTATCGTAAATAATCATGTTTGGTTATAACTAAAATATCTACTTAAATACGAGTATCGATCAAAAATAATGTTCAAGCAAATCATTTCAAATTGTCGGTTCTTTATAACCAGTTTCGTTAATCTTCATTAATTAATTTACATTTGTTGACATTACGATACATTTCAGAGCAGATATGGTTATTACGATGAATCGAAAATTGTGTTATATGCTTAACTAGAACCATAGCCCGGCGTGTTAGTAGTAGGAGAAAATACCAATGAGAGGAGTAGATAACAACAACAACAAATAATAATAAAAAAATAATAACAACAAATATCCAGTAGAACCTCCTTCTCGAGTATTGAAGATAGGTTCGTGATCATTGGCTTGGGCCTCATAGTCAGAAATTAAATAAATTTGCAAGAAAGATTTGAAATTTTGTGTAACATTATAAACAAAATTGCGTTTGTTTTTGTATCAAAATTACGAGGGAAAATATTTACATTTTTTGTTGACTAAATGAATTTAACATAAAAATGAAAAGTATTTATTTTGTTTTAATGAAATTAGAAACATAAAAACTATTATGTTTTCAGTTCAGAAATTTTCGAAGAATATTTAAAAATGTAGACATTTAATTTTAGAGGAAAAAGTTTTAATTAATGCCACACGAATTACAGACAGTTGATTTCCTACATGAAAAGTTTAGCGTAAGAAAAGCTTTATTTTTTTAAATTTTATTTTTTTAAGTATGAAATATCATATCTGAAAAAAAGAGTTAAATAATTAAATTAACCATTAGTGTTTTTTTTTTTTTCATATTTTGTTTTTGCTTGAAAAAACACTTTTGTTTTTATATATTTAGTTTGTTTCAAATTTACAGGGAAAATATTTACATTATTTTGTTGACCAAAGGTTTTTTTAAAACGTCGGAATAAAAATTAATATTAAGGCTCATTTCTTCTTTTTTTTTAATAAAAAATTATTTTAGTCGCGTTTGACACGTGTGATTGGATTTCTGTGACTTAATCTAGCAACTATTTTAGATCTTAGAAATTTTACGGTGCAAATGTAAGCAATCGCCTCCATTGGCTAAAAAGTGCGAAATGGAAAATTGCTGAACTTAAACTCCAAAAGTATGTGTCGACCTGGCTTCTCTGTAGATATGTGTCCCGGGAAAGTTTGAATGGCGTAGCTTAAAAAATGTAGGCGTGCATAGGGAACAGTCACACATAGACCTAGATTGTCTTTTATATATAGAGATTTAACTTTGTTTAGACTGATCGTCATTCGTGGTCGAGATTTCTAAGACGCGCCAGATGTGGATAGGGGTCGCAGTTTCGAATTTTGCTGAATGACACATTTTCGTAACAAAAACAAATCATTTCAAATATTTATTTGTTATCCTCATGCTTATTGCATCATTGACGAAGTTTCGGCAATTGTTCGCTGCAGCCTACTTCAGGTGATATTGGTTAGAATTTCAAACAGAATCTTTTATTTAGTTCACGGGTGTAGATTTCTCTAATTCTACATGCCATGTCATTAGTTATCTCAGTTTAATAAAACGAAATAATTGTTGTATCTGTTATAAATGTAGTGTTTGAAAATATCACATTATTAATTAAGTGACAGTGCCCATATTACCAATACTAATGATAGCGTTTTTATATTTTCTTTTTTTAAGAGATGAAACGAACTCAAATGTAAATATCATTTATGGTGAACATTCATATTGTAGTCACATGGAATGCAATATCTTGTCAATATTGTTATTTTTCTGGGGTGCGAAAGGTAATACAAATAGAATTCTTTATTAACCCTGCCGAGAACACTAACCACGGGTATATAATCACCCAGCGCAAATGACGCCATTTTAATTACAATTTAATTACATTTTCGGTACCTTGTGTTTTTACCTAAATAATGTTTTTCAGTTCCTATTAATTTTAACTCGAAGTACGAAGTTTGAAGTGCTTTCACCTAAAATATTTTAAATAAAGGTTTGTATTTCTTTTTTTTTTCTTTTTTCTTTTTGATATTTTCAAAATCGTGTATGATAGACCCATGGTTAGTAGTGATGTAACTTTAATTGATGGCTAGTGTTCCAGGATTAAAGAAACCATATGTGAGCAATAAAGAAGTTCAAAATGCAACAAAAGACACTTATACTTAATATCAGAAAGAGACAATTGAAATTTCTAGGGCACATAATGAGGAAACTGTCTTAAAGAATTTGAAACTCACAGGACATATTAAAACCTTCTCAGATAGATAAATATGCTACGTTTCCCTGTTTCACTGCCATTTATGTGTTAAATTTTCCAAGTCTGCTTTCCTCGTAATATTCACTATCTAACGAGCTTGTATAAATCGTTGACAGAACGGAGGAGAGTTAGCAAAACAAAAGATTACTAAGAGTTACAAAGGACATGGAATCGTGAAGAGCCATGATTGCCCACGTTCTGAAGGGACACGGCACTAGGAAGAGAAGAATGAACTGGTGTAAGTGGTTGGTAGTAAAATGATTAGGAGAGATAGCAAAAAGAAAAACTTTACTAAGAACTACAAATGAGAGGAAATTGTGGAGAGTCATGATTACCCACGTACTTAACGGACACAACACACGAAAGAAGAATGAAATTGTGTAAATCGTTGGCTCTACAGGAATAAAGAGAGGTAACAAAAATTCAAAACTTTCTAAGAGCTACAGAGAACAAGGAACTCTGGAAAGCCATGATCATCAACGTCTTGAGGGGACACAGCACAAAGAATAATAATATCGATTCTTAACTAAATTTCTGGAGTGAATAGTTATTATATTTATTGTTTTCAGTCATGCTAATATCCTGATCTTTGTTTTAATCATCACAGCATGTCATCAGTTGTGACCGACAGCCTTCTTCAGGTTTCTTTTGATAATGTTAATGAGTGCAATACATCTTGGGCTTTCTGTTAGGAAACGAGTTCTGCTAATGTCGGTAAAAGTCTGTCTAGTCAGCGTATTTCTGTCGTTATCTTCTGCACTTGACATCTTGTGTTTTTCTCTCTTTCATCGCAAATCAATCGTTGGTGAAGAAACTTCCATTAAGGCACAGACTATGAGACTGCCATTGTCAAAACGAACCTTTCTACGTTTTAAATATTTTTCTTAAACATTTTTTCAGGTCGGATCAGATTTCTGATTTCCTTGGAGAAAAATAAACATGAATTGTTTAATGTCTTCTGAACGCTTTCAGATTTAATTAGCTTTTACCCTCCACCTCCAAAAAATGTGCCATGTTTCTTTTGTGGCTTTCATATATTACGTCATCATGTATCGGTTGTTGTCATGTTGGTGTACGTCAAATATTGTGGTTTCATGTGTCAGTTTGTGATGATTTTTAAGAAAATATATATTTAATATATTTTTTTCTTAATTTACTTGATGGTGGGTTTATTTTTAATGGGAAGTCGACACTACACTCTGATACATGACGATGAACTACGTAAAAAGGCCAACATAACACACAACAAAGTTTCAAAAATCGAATCTCAAAAACCACAATTTATTGAATCTTAGGATTTATGAACCCTTTTCTTGGTTGTTTGTAACCGAGACATTTTATTTTTATTTTATTTTGGCGAATGAATATTGCATTAACAAATTTTCGAAGATAACCATTAAACTCTGATTTCCAAAATCACACGCATACACACGCACACACAAAATTCAATAAATATTTATGGATCAAATCCGATCGCCTCTTAGAAATTTATTTGGTAATGGCTTAAAAATGTTGAAAGCAGACAGATGACATTTGTCAATTTTAGTTCATGATGGTGCAACAAAGAATAAAACAAAAAGTTAAATTTGTAGAAATTTGAAATAAAAAAATGTTCTTCATCCAACAACTCAACCGAACCTGCATAAATAAAAAAATGTTGTCCAAATAAACACACACACACACACACACACACACACACACACACACACACACACACACACACATATATATATATATATATATATATATATAACCTTCCCTGAAGATCCGGTTAGGTGAAACCTTGATAGGTTCGTTGGCTCTTTAGGTTAGTTAATTACTAGATAGATAGATAGATAGATAGATAGATAGATAGATTACCAACCTCTCCAAGAGATGATAGTTTATTTTAAGGAATGACGCTTACACATATGCCAAGACACCCTCTTTATATATACACAAGAATTCATTAGTAAGTTTCGCTCTTGGAGAGATGGTTTGATTTGTTTAATAGCATATCAACTCCGTATGTATCATTTAATGCTCAAATTTTATTTCCTTGAGATCTTTGGTATTTTTTTCACTATTAAAATCTACTGCTGAAAATGTTTGTGATAAAATGTATTTTTATACCTTCATAATACTTTTACTCCAGTTTGGTGTTTCAGTATTTTAAACTGCGGCCCTAATTCGGATCATTGTGGACCTGGGGACAATAACAATTAAGAGGTGGTTCCACCCTCCTCAAAATCATCCTATCAGATAACTTGATGCCGGATGTAGTTTATCGTCAGACTCAGAACGTGAAAATTTTGTGGTAAAAGAGAGGCATAGAATGACGAGAAAAAGATTCGATTCATGTCGTGCTCATATTGTACTTCCCAATCCATCTGAATTCAGTTTTTCTCCTATCATTGGTTGCCATTCAGTACTCAAAAAATCTTTTCACGCAGTATGTCAGCTCAGAAACGCGGCTATATTTAGACTGTAATAGCAGAAGAAAGCATGAGATCATGCTCAAGTTTCAACCACATCAGTACCAAATATAAGCACATCTGAGCAGAAGGCAGTGTAACAAACCTAAAAATAGTTCATAATGAAAGTGCAGATAACATTTGACTTACTCTCGTACAAGACAGTGTTAACATAATATATTTGTGACACAAAGATCCGAAGACGAACTGGCAAAGGACGCGTTCCAGAAGCTGAGTAAAATATTAAGACACAGGAAACTTTCACTAGAAACAAAGAAAAGTGTATTGGATTGCTATGTGATGTCAGTTCTTCAATATGGCAGTGAATGCTGGACAAACTCATCAAAGACGAAGAAAAATATTGAAGCAACTGAAATGTGGTTCTACAGAAGGATGCTGCGGATATTATGGACCGAGTATGGGAGTAATGAAGATGTTTTGGAAACGATGGAAACAAAAAAAAAATGAATATTGAACATCAGGAATAGACAACTAAATTTCCTGGCACATGCAATGAGGAAGGAGGGCTTGAAGAACCTGATATTAACAGGCCAGACAGAGGGGGAAAAGAGACATGGGAAAACAGCGGATAACATATTAGAAGGGCCTGAGCAGGTGGATGACAAAACAGGGGAAATTGTGCTAAGAGACACCCCGGATAGGGAAAAGTGAAAAGCCATGATCGCCTACGTCCTGAAAAGACAAGGTACACAGAAGAAGAAGAATCCTCAAAGGTAAAAACATTAATTTCTAAGAATTGAGTTAATATTTACAGCTATGTGACCTTCAGATACAATTCTCAACTAGCTTTTTCTGTACTGCGAACACTTCTTGGTTAAATTACTGGCACACTGATTGCGGTTTAAGTTATGCCCAGGTCACGCAGAACCAGATATATTTACGCACCTATGTAAATTATTGAAATATTTTATTTTGTTATTCTATTCTGTTGCTTGGTTTTGAAGTAACTGTTTTTATTGCCTTTATTAGATTTTCTAAAACATATTTTAAATTCTTGCAAATATATAATTTAATTTTTATGTTATTTATATTTAAGCTCTGTACATAAAAATAATATATATATTCTAATTTTTTTTACACTATTTACATGATTCGGACAATAGTCCGAATTATGTAAATCATTTGTACTACGTTTCGGCCCTTGTACGCTCAGGACTTATTCAGGTGCTAGGAATTTCGAACCGAACCTTTTATTAAAATCACTGGGATATATCATTCTCATTACTTGCGTAAAGCCTTTTTTGATAATTATGAGTATCTCCCTCTAACCTTCTAAGTTACTTGTTCACCATTGCTGTAGCCTGGTTTTGAACTCACAAAACACTGGAACTAACCAACATTTATATCTACTGGGCCATGTGTCCTTAAGGAAAAGAACTGAATTTCTGGGACTTATAAACCTAATGTTCAGTAACCATTATTTACCAGAGTTCTGGTACAACGGAGCGTACAACTGTCAGAACGTCGTACAAATGACAACAAAGATGAGGATAATAGTCCGAATAATATATTTTTTTTAATCGTGTCACCCCAAGCAAGGCATTCCACTGCCACTATAGCGCAGGGTGTTACATAGAGCGATTGCGTATAGGAAATGTCAGAAGGAGGGTGATAGACGACTTAGGATATACATAGGGAGAGAGTTGGAGAGAGTGGGTGTGAGTTAGTGTGCTAGGAGGTGTCTATTGACCCTACATTTAAACTCCTGGAGGTTGTAGCCGTCGGGGAAGCAAGCATGCGGTAGGGAATTCCACAGGCGGGAAGTGCGATGAAAGAAGCTGTTGGAGTAGAAATTACGGTTACATTTCATCGGTTTCACTGTAAAAGGGTGGGACCTAGTTGCCAATCTAGTATCTTGTGCAACCAGTGATTTAAGTTCGTCAGAGCAGAAGTCATGAAAGTATCTATAGAAGAGGCACAGGGAAGCCACGTTACGCCGGTGAGAGAGTGACTGCAGGCGGTCAGCCAAGTCTGTATCAATCACATTACAGATTCTTCGCTGTATTTTGTCAAGAACCCCGAGGAGAATAGAAGGGGCACCCGACCAGATGTGGCAGCAGTACTCAATACACGGGCGGATGGTAGATTTATATAAGTGCAGGATAGATTCAGGTGGAAAGAATTAAATATTGTAAATAATACGTCATCTCAGAATTATAGACAAATTGTAATTTTTTTAATTTATAATTGTATGTATTGGTTTGACTTTATTTAGTTTAAAGAAAAAATATATTATGATGTTACCACTGTACTACGAAACTAACTTGCTGCATATAATTTAACATAATGAAAATTAGATTTAATATTATCGGACTGTGTTATTTAAAACAGTCTATCTTATACACAATTATATTAGATTCAGATCTCCCAAATAAACAAATGACAGTAAAGTATTAAAGGAAAGTATTTTTTTCAAATAAAAATGTTATATATATATATATATATATATATATATATATACTGGCGTCGTGATCCCATCAATTTGCAGTTGACTTTATCGAGATGTAACCGTAAATTCTATGCTAACAGTTTTCTGTTTCGAACGTCTCACTTGCGAAAGTTACTTCCGGCTTCGTGCTTTCAAGCCAAATTTGATCTTCAAAAATCTAATTGCAATATCAATCACTATCTACTGCTTTTTATTACTATTTTTGTTGCCGTTCATTAATAATGGTTCTGTTTCTAATTCTTCCACATCCAGTAACCCCACTCCCTGATTTCTTAGTAAGATGAATATATATATACAATTTGAAAAAGAAAAAAAAAACCTTATGCATTTTAATTATTTCAAAAGTTATTTTTGTTAGAGACATGTATGTTTAATAGAAACTGCATTTTCATTTTAAACACTATTTATTACATACGTCTGTGCACTCAATAAAACTTTAACAACGGTGCGTCTATTTTAATGACGGGTATCCACTAAAATAACTTTTAAAGTTTGTGTGTATCACTCACTCACTCTCTTTCTCTGTCTCTCTGTCTATATATATGTATATATATATATATTGCTTTTTTCACCATTAGCACAATTTTAGGTATCATGTACGATGTGACAGTCAGATGCATATTGGTAGCTGACCGTTGAATTTTTTTTTTACAAATGTCAATTTTTAATCTGCCTCGAGTACAAAACTCAGAGTTGTTATAATGGTGAAAAAAGTTATATTTATTAGTAGTCTAAATGTTACCCTATTTTTGATATATCGAGCAGTGTTTTATTAGTAACAACACTATGCAGTACAGTATATATATATATATATATATATATATTCCATTTGTAAACGAGTTATTATGCGACCTAGGTTTCTACCATGAGTGCAATAATTGCCTGAAGTTATTGCAAATTGTCTGAAGACACCATCCATGGTAGAAACCTAGGTCGCATAATAACTCGTTTACAAATGTAAAATATTTAAAGTTCTACAATATAATTGTATTGGACATTTTTTAATACAAATATGCACTGGTCTAATCTTATTACGACCAGAAACTAACTAATTAAACAATCAACCAATCAATATATATATGTGTGTGTGTGTGTGTGTGTGTATTTCGGCTGAGATTTAAGAATCGGAAAGCTGAGTTCGAATTCCAGGCGAGTTCATTGCATCCACCCGATCTAATAATCTCCTCCACCCACCAGCTATTGTTGTATAACAGGGCTGGATGATCTCTTTTGACTTGGGTGGTAATTAATCTAGTAAACGGTATATAAGAGTGAAGATAACGCAGTATACGTTAATACACATAATGCATCATTGGCCAGTATATTTAAATAGTTGAGCCAAAACACAACCCGCATTGTTCGCCTGTTAAAAACTCTTGCCTCTGTGTCTGACCGTTTAAGCCTTGCGTAGACTAAACTTCTAATTCCAGGTTTCAAATTATTTTTTCAAAGTGTTCTAAAAAGAAAATTATTTGTTATTTTGTTTACATTTATTTGACACCAACTGTATTTGTTGCAATTTTTTAATTTTTTTTCTCAATTTCTTTCCTTTTTTATTTTATCAACGTTCTCCCGGCAATAAGCTATTTTTTTTTTCTGGTGTAAAGTTTTTTTTATTTGTTGCACAAGTGTTTTATTTTTCATATTTTTTTTCTTTCTTTAAACTTGAGATTGTCTTTTTCCTTATTCTTAAAAAATCCCATTTTTAACGCCCAAATTTATTTTTAATAGTTTGATTTTTTTACGCTAGACTTTACGCCAAGTTTATTTTTATTTGTTCGGTTATTTTGTTTTATTGACACGCAAAACATTTTTCAGCTACACGTACGTTAATTTTGTTTTTTTTTTTTTTCAATTTTCATTGTTTTTAAACATTCTACTTCGATTTTGTTATTTTTTTTGTTTAAATTAAAGGACCCCTGTTTTACGTTAATATTCGTGCCTTTGAAGTAAATTTCTCTTATTCTTACTCGGCAAATTTTTTTGTAATTTCCTTCGTCTACTTTTTAATTTCATTTTTTCTCCCCCCCCCCCCCACACATTGGCCAATATTTGAATTCGTGTATTAATTTGATTTTTTATTTTGTTTATTTAGTTTAATCCTTTAGTTATTTTTAATAGGAAAATTTTTGCTTAAAAATATAACATCTGCTACATAAAGAAATAAAAAAAAAAACAGGATGAAAAAAGAAAATAGTCGCCGCAAATAGTTAAAATTCCGAAAAAGGGAAAAAAGATCCAAAAGATTACAAGAACGAAACCAAAGATAATGTAGCAGCCAGGAAATCAAAATTACGGAGTTCCGAAGAGACAAAGAATAACACACATCTCATCAAAGAAGACGGGATCTTGATAGACCTCCAGGAATGACAGAAGGTTGGGAAAAAAAATTGACAAGAGTGCACTAAAAATCTATCACTCCACAAAAGACCCTATGATACAATATTTTACGTCTGTTAATAAGCCCCAAAGTGTAATCAAGAGTAATGTTTACTTCATGTAGGACATACTGTTACCCACGTAACCAAAGACCTTAAAATATGCATGGAATATGACGGTAGGCAAAAGTTCAGTATATGAGATTCTTCCTTAACTTAGGAGGGCATTTAGACGTTTATCAGATACAGTATAGCCAGATACTCAGTGCTACCTCTGATGACCTGAAAAGAGGATGAAGTTTTAAGATAATGCTGAAGCAAAATGGCTTCATCTCTGTCCAGCTGCCTGAATTTAGAGGGCCAGAAAATGACAGTCATTGTTACCGGTTGCAAACCAACCTGTTAGAAGTGTGAAGAGACTAGTCACCTCTTCTTTCAGTCTAGTGAAAAGATCTCTGGATTATTTTTGGCCCCGTCGTCCGAAATCCCTCTTTGTTATAGTCTGTTTTGGGTTTGCTAGTGATTGGGACCGGTGGAGCGAAACTCCTGGTTGTGTCTCATGTGTGGGCCCTATTTTCTGTAAAGCCTTTGTCAGTCACTTGTGCGGTCAAGGTAAAAGAGAAAGTTGGAAAAACCAGAGGGGAAACTCCATTTCAGGACTTATTCGACAAGTTTTGTCATGTATCATGATGAACACATCCGGGATTTAGTGTGGACATGGACAAATAAGAGAGACGCGGCTTCGATGGTGCGTTCTAGATACCTCGACCGAGTTCAGATTAAGATAGTCAATAAAGGGCTCTTACGTCGCTCAAGTTTAAAATTCTATAATTTGTTCAGATGATAGTCTTGTTTAGATTCGTGTAAACTTAGATAAATTTAAGATAGGTTTCAACTGGAAATTGAAGGCATCATTATTTGGTGAGCGAATTTTCTAGGACCAGCTGGCCTGTGGTTGGATTTATTAGAGTCTAAAGTTAGGACATTTGTTGCTGGTTATAGTCGTAAACTAAATACAATTTGCAGCACAAACGGCATGCAAAAGAAAAATTAATTGGGAGATTAAATTCTGTAATATTGGGGAAATAACCTTAAGTTGGATTCTCCTCTTTCCTTATCAAGAAGGATGAAGATCTTGTAGTTAGGGCTAGAGTAAAATGTCTTCTGTGGCAACTAATATAACTAGCTGAGAAAGTGAGAAATGCATCCAGTCGGCATATCGCCTGCGTCACATGGCCGATAAACGGACCGTGACTACAAACATGGACTTATTTGAGGCTTTTTGTGACTACTATCAGGATCTGTTCACCAGAGAGCCCGGGCTGATCAGTACTGAGTTCGATGCTTATGTGGCCATCTTAACCTGCCTGAAGGTGGCTGAAGAGTCTAGGTGCACGGGTCCCGTTACATAATTTGATATCTGGGAAGTGCTAAAGCTGGTTGGCCGGGACAAAACTTCCTGTTTATATGGGCTTCCTTATAAACTGTACTTGAGTCAGGCTCCCGTTCTTGTTCCCATGTAGGAACTGGTTTACAAAAAGGAAATGATGAGATGTGATAAATTTGATACACAAAAAACAAGAACGGTGTTGATGAGATAGATAACTTTCAGCCTTTGATGATGTTACATACAGAGTTGAATGTTTCAGGCAAGATCTTAGCTTGTATCTAACCAGTTTCACTTACAAGGCTTGTGTAAGCTTATGGTATAGTTTTCAGGCCTTTCGTAACGACAGAATTTTTCTCCGTAAGCCGATATTATAAAAAAATCATCTCCGTATTATATCTACCATGGCGAGAGTCGAAAACTTCTCTAAGAATTGGAACTTTAATATTCTATTCACTCAGCTATGTACATTCATTAAATGTTCTACATATATTTACAATCTAAATAATTTTCTGGAAAAAGAAAGAAATCATGCGAAAAAATTGTCAACTAATTTTTTGTCTCTTAACGATATATTTCAGTAAACAGTGAGTAAAATAAATATTCAATTATGATTTTGCCACCTTACAAAAATGGGAACGGTCTATAATTTTCAGGGTAGGTCACTCTTTAAAGTGAGAGAATATAAAAAAATTCTAGAAAATCATATATTAATTTTTGAGAGTTTATTTCCTTATTATTGAAATAAATAAATATTTCATCTCCTTCCGACAAGCTATGATTCAGTCCCCATATGACTAGGCGGCATATAGACTAGTTCTATTACTCAGTTACTACGTCTAATCAAGTATTCATTATCTTTATAAAAGACACTAGTTCACAGAATCCTTCAATGAAATAGAATCTAATCTCTCTAAAACGAGTAAGACAAAAGAATTTTCTCAAGACATCCGGAGCAAAATTGTATACTAGCACATAATTTGAATGGGCTACAAGACGATTGGCAAGCAGCTAGGTAAGAATGACTCAACTGTTGGCGTGTTAATAAGAAAACAGAAGAAACACCAAGCGACTATTAATCTCCCTCAGTCTGAAACTCCACGCAAGATCACCCAACGTGGAGAAACTGATAAGAAAGGTGAGAAAACAATCCAAAACTACGCGGCAAGAACTTGTTGATAATCTTGAGACAGCTTGGACCACACTCACAAAAGGATCATCAGTACCACACTACGTCGTAGTGGACTGAAATCATTTAGTGTCCACGAGTCCCCTACTCAAGAAGGCACATATATAGGTCCGTCTGAAGCTTGCAAATGAACATCTGAATGATGGGTTAGGAAAAAGTGCTGTGGTCAAATGAGACTAAAATTGAGCTTTTTTGCATCAACTCGATTCGCAGTGTTTGGAGGATAAACAAAACTGACTTAGACCATAAGAAAACCATCTCAACCATGAAGCAGGTTGGTGGAAACATTATGTTTTGGATCTGTTTTGTTCATAATGGAACAGGATAACTACACCGTGTCGAGGGAAAGATGGATGGGCCAAAGTACAGGGAAAACTTGAGTGAAAACCTCCTTGCCTCCGCCAGAACACTAAAGATGGGTCGTGGATCGGTGTTCCAGTATGCCAATGGCCCAAAGCGAACGGCTAAGGAAACAAAGGAGTGGCTCAAGAAGAAGCACATTAAGATAATGGAGTGGCCTAGTCAGTTTCCGGACCATAATCCATTAGAGAGTCCGTGGAGGGAGCTGAAGCTTCGAGTTGCTAAACGACAACCTACAAGCTTTAATGATTTGGAGAGGATCTGCAAAGAGAAGTGGACCAAAATTCCCTTCTGGGATTTGTAAAATCATCGTAACCAACTAAAGGAAACGTCTGGCTGCTGTGCTTGCCAACAAGGGTTTTTTCAACAAATACTAAGTCTTGATTTGCTGTGGGTTGAAATATTTATTTTTTCAATAAAATACAAATAAAGATTCCAAAATTAATGTAATGTAATTTTCCAGAATGTTTTAATATTCTTTCTCGCATTTTCAAGATATATCTAACCTGAAAATTATAGACCGTTATTATTTTTGTGAGATGGCAAACTCAAAAAATCAGCGGGAGATGAAATACTTATTTTCCCACTGTACGTGAATAAACGACTGTTCAATAAGTTTTTAATGTGTTTATATATATGTGTGTGTGCGTGTGCGCGTGTGCATTCCAGCATGTATGCGTTAATAAGCCTTTGGGAAACAGATATCTGATACCTTACAGAGAAACCACACACACACATTCTCCATTCCTGCCAACTTTTCCCTTTTATTTTTATTTTTTATTTTTTTTAGAACTATTTGCCGCTTTTTCTCATGCTGGCTTCTGGATTTCCTCGAAATCAAGAAGAAGGCGCCATCTTGTGTACAATTTTGAACAATATGAACGCATCCATCCATCATATATCAATAGACATGTACGGAAATTTGCACCAAACCCCAGGGGAACCCGCGCCGACGTCTGGTTAACATCAAGAAAGTTTCATGCACGCCCAGAATACGCTCACTCACGCATGGGGGTACATTCTGGCCTACGGGCTTGAGTCGCATCTCCATGGCTCATGCCCCAAACTGTCATGTACATAAAGTTTCAATTTTCAGTTACTGATCAAACTATAAAGGTCTGCAGTTTAAGAAATAACCGTGGGAAATGCATTTTAACTGCGTGCGATCAGTGTTCGTATTTACTTGAAGATAAGGATATATAATTTTGAACACGAGCATTTTATGAATATTCCCTGAATGAAACTTTAATTTAAAATGTCATAAAAACATTTCATAAGTTTATTCAATATTTACACTTCAATATTTACACTTTAAAATTCTTTTCGTTTCAATGTGACCCATTCAGATCTGCGTCCAGTATACAGGGTGGCCCTCAAACTGTACTCGCTATTTAAATGACAATAAATATAATACGATCAATAAGTATTGATATTCAAAGAAGATTAATGATTAAAATTAGAAAATATTAATTGCTCGTAGACTTACAAAGAAGATCAACGGTTTCAATAAAGTCTTAGTTAAAACTGAACGCATGTTTATAAATATTCAAACTGCCAAGGATGTCAAGTAAGCACATTTTAAGGGGCGCTATATATATATATATATAACTGGGTTAAGCCGCATATTGTTAAAAAATGTCCATTTTATTTGCGTTTTCCTTTTACTGGTTCAGAGGGAGAGACTTTAGCAAGGCGGATATCGCTGTCTGTTAACAAATGTTTTTTTTTCAGATTATGTTCGAGTAATATTTAGTATAATTCTTTCTTTCATTAGTAAGGATGCCCTCCCCCTCATCATCTTAATTCTGTAATTTAGAAATATAAATATAGTTGCGGACACGACTACATAGGGAGGACGTCTCAGCGGTTGGATTTTAGAATTAAACAACATTTACCTCCTAGAAGTTTGAATCCGCTGCTAGAAGTAGCCAACTTGTTAATACATCCGGGTCCTCAATTGCACAACATGTAATAAATAGCAAGAATTGTGTATGTGGAGTGAGTGTGGATCGTTTCTCTATTTTATCACGGTCTCACTCTGTATATCATTCAAATGTGCTAGAGTCTCTATAGATCAAATCCCGCACGCCTTCCCTCTGCAAACAGAATGACTGAATTTGAATGTTATTGAACTCTAGTTTTCCTTGCATTTTTTCTTTTTTTTTTTTTTCTTGCTCCCATTAATCTTCTTTCATTTTACATATCTCCTATTCCCGGAAATAAACTTGATAAGGCTGGGACGAAATCCGTTGTTTGGCTTTTAGTAAAAATGCCATTTGAACTACGCTTATACCTGTCTAATATATATATATATATATATATATATATATATATAGTCTGTATATAGTAGTAGTAGGACTCTGTCGGTCAGGGTTGACCATAGGTAGCATCCTAGTTGTCAGCTTGGGTAGAGTATCGGCGTCTGTGACTGTAGAAGCCGATACGGGAGTGACAGTCTCTGTTGCAGAGGCTGCATTTCTGTTTTGTTTCTGGTCTCTCGGAGCTTTTTGCAAACAGACCTCTCCATGTCGACATGTGTCAGCTGCTCTTCCCTTGATTTGCTTTGTTGGGCCAGGGTTCTTCTCCATGCTGACCGGTTGATTGCTTCGTTCTCCCAAGACTTCGTGTTGATGCCCAAAGGCTTTATGTTGCGTTTTACGATGTCACGATACCGCAGCTGTGGACACCCAGTGGGTCTTCTTCCAGAGGTCAGCTCTCCATACAGGAGGCATTGTGGAATGCGTCTGCCTGGTATGTGGTGGAAATGGCCTAGCCCACGGAGTCTGTGCTGTTTAAGAAGTGGGTAGCCCTGCGCGAGACAGGACCTCAGTGTATATATATATATATATATAGATAGATAGATATAGATATATATATTAGCATTTTTGCACCACTATCGAATATAATCTGTAACTTTATGCATAAACATAACACAATTTCACCCTATTTTTTTATATACTCATGTAATTACGATTTGCCGGCACAACTAAAATCCTCTTCTCTGTTCATAACGGCAAACGGTGTTTATACAAGGAATCCTGTCGATCCGTGATTATCTAACTACTGCAGATCTGATATCAAAAACAAAGAATATAAAAATTTAAATTGCCCTACATGATATATGCTTTGGCGATCATGCCTCAAAAGAGACATGACTGACTGAGCAGAAGATTTTCCCGCAGTAGGTCGCCATTACTTTCTGCGGTAGACTGGTTGCCGACCAAAATTATAGAATTTAATTTGTCCTGCTATTAAACCATAGCTGGAGGGGAGAGACAGATTAGTACCTTTCCCAAGAGTATTTGCGGGTAATTGAATGCAACGTATTCAACTGGAATTCGAACTCTGTTCTCTGATTTCACGTTTCGAGCTGATATACCTTCACCACAACGCACATACTATCACATACTAAACCTAAAATATATGTCCGCTACTTAGAATTTTTTAAAATTTTTGCTGAAAACAAAGAAGAAATAGATAATCTCAAAACTACATTTGATAAAACTTATGTCCTTATCTTTACTCCGTGTGTGTATAAATTTTGCTTCTTTTGTTCTGTCATTGTATACCATCACCAGCTTCTATTTCTACTGATACAGACAGAGATATCGAGGAGATGACATCCTGTGCGATCGCTTCAGGTGAAAACAGTCAGTGAGCTAATATATCGTCATCCACCCGCATCTTTCGAACCGGCGCAACCCACATGACGCTATTTACAAGAAATCTACCTGAAATCCTGGAACCTTCTCGAAAGCTAACGGAATTGATATGATGATGGCGGAGCTAATGAAAAAAAAAACACTGTTCAAACAAGCTCATTCTAAAGATATAAACTTTTTCCCCTTTCAATGAAAATCGATTCTACTCCTAATACTACTAAATAGCAATAATTTTACTACTGCAATAATAATGCTCTCCATAGATTTGCATCTCTTGTAGTCCTTTCTTCATTATGGTTCAAAGTCATTTTTTGTTATTGTATAGTACCATTTTTTTACAATTCCCTTTAAGACGTTTTCGTTGCTTACTTGCTGCGTTCATAGAACCTCAGAATCTTTCTGTAGAATCCAACTTGCTAGATGCTGTTATCTCTTTATCTATGGTGAGACTATCCAACATTCATTAACATACAAAAGAATTTCGATCAGTTAACAGTCCAGAACAATTTTAATTTTCGTTCTAACGTGTTTTCTGTTTCTTATTACATTGCTTAGCGTTTGGAAAGCATATTTTGCTAATTCAGTTTTCTCTTCATCTGTGGGATGTACGTTGTGGTGTAGTGGATATCGGCTTGGAACGAGAAATCGGAGAGCCGAGTTCGAATATCAGCTAAATTCGTTGCATTCACTTACGCTCAAATACCCTTGGGAAAAGTATGATTCAGTCACTTCTTCGTGTGTTAAATAGCAGAATAGATTCAGTTCTACAACCTTGGTTGGCAGCCAGTCTACAGCAGCAAGTAATAGCAACCTACTGCGGGAAAATCTTCTGCCCGGTCAGTCATGTCTTTTTCAAAACATGATTGCCTAAGCGTGTATCACTTATGGCACTTAACTGACTGACTCTTAAGGACACATGACCCAGTGGATATAGACGTTGGTTAGTTCCTATGATTGACCCAAAGAGTTGTGAGTTCAATACCAGGTTACAGCAGTGGTGAGCAAGTAACTTACAGGGTTAGAGGGAGATAACTAATGACTAACAAAAGTGACATTACTACGCAAGGAATGGAGTTCATGTCCATCAGTGATTGTAATAAAGGGTTCGGTTCGAAATTCCTAGCACCTGAAAAAGGTCGGAGCGTACAATGACCGAAACGTCGTACAAATGGCAACAAAGATGAGAACAATAGTCTGCATAATGTAAATACTATAAGTAAAATGTTTGTCACTTAGCTGATTGAGCATCCAGACTCCAGAGTTTCGCAGACGGACGCGTCCATCTAATAGTCAGGTGTATCAGGAATTAACTGCTCATATTTCTTGATTTTTTATTTTATATATGCAATTATAATTAGTTAAAGATTTTTCGTAGTGCGTGTGTGCGTGTGTGTGTACATGTGTGCGTATTTGATAACGTTTGCGCGCGTACATTCAGGCCCCCGATTGCGGCTATTTTTTTCTAGACATGTTGTTTCTAAATTAATTTTAATTTTATTTGTTAATATTTGACTGTTCTAGTTTTCTTTACCTAGGAAAATTGTATTTCGTTTTTTTGCAAAAATAATTTAATTTAATGCTTAAATAATAAAGTAGATATAAATCTATGTCTTCATCTGGCTACTAATTCGTTTTCTAATTTGGTTTAGTAGTATCTTAAGTTGAGTACTATTAAAATATTAATTGCAGGTTTATAATTAATGTTTTTTTTATTATTGTTTGAATTTTTGTGCATATGCAAGTATTTATACGCATGCGTACCCTTAAACACACATATATGCATTTACGCATATAGATAAACTCATGCAATACAAACGCGTGTGCATAGAAAAAAGTGGGATCACATGCATATAAACTATTTCTTAAATGGTAGAGTTGCTTTTTTTTATTTTTAGGGTATTAATTATGGTTGGTTGAGTTTATACAGCAGTTTATTTTTTGCTGTTTGAATATATGTATATAAAACATACAGTATATATGAACACATGTAGATAGATAGATAGATAGATAGATAGATAGATAGAAACAGAGTGAAATGGATAGATAGAAACAGAGTGAAATGGATAGATATAAACAGATAGATAGTTGAGAACAGAATAGATAGATAGATAGATAGAAACAGAGTGAAATATATAGATATAAACAGATAGATAAGAAAAGACTTAGATAGATAGATAGAGAGTGAAATATATAGATATAAACAGATAGATAACAGACTTGAATAGATAGATAGATAGATAGATAGATAGATAGATAGATTTCTTTGAGAAAACTGTCAAAAAAGAGAGAGACTGGCAAGTGATGTTATGCAAAAGCTTTCATGTTTTATAAGGGCGTCTGACTTGTTCATCTTTCAATTGATGCAACGTTGTCACGCTTCACTTGAAATTACTTTCCGACAAATAAAGTCCATTTACTGTCTATTTTTCTCAAAGGAAACCATGTTGCATACAAGTTCTCTGAAAACTTAGCTATCAATCAATATCGATAAGTATGTGTCCGCGCGGGTGTGAATGTGTGTGTTTGTGTGAACATTAATATACCATTATAAAATTAATATTTTCTTCGTTTTCTGCTGTTTTTTTTTTCCTTTGGCGCGCGTTTTAGATTTCGCGCATGCGTTCGTGCGTACAAATATATCTCGCCATATTTTATCGTTTGATGAAACGAGTTTCCTTTCTTCTTAGGTCCTTAATTTTTATCTTTCCTGCGATTTTCTATTATTATTATTATTATTATTATTATTATTATTATTATTACTATTATTTACAGACATTTTTTTTTACCTTTCTCACGTTTTTAAGGATCTGAGTGAAATAAACACGACTTTAATATTGAAACAAATGTAGTTATTCCTATGTGTCATGTTTGATTTTTTTTATATAGATTCCTTGCGATCGAAACTTGGAAGAGTTAAACTAGACTACAATTATATCCTTGTTCACATTTGCTAAGAGATAAGTAGATTGCTGCGTACACCTTTGTGCAAATTAATTGAAACAAAACGAATACTGTCTTCTTAGAATATTTCACACTTTCATTGATCACGTATACGTCGTCTCTTGCTGTTGTCTTTTTTCTGCCGACCACTTTTTCTTTTACGTTTTGGACTGACGGATCCAATTTGTTTCTTTGCCTTGATGACATGACTGACTGATGAAAGGCTGACATCAACTATATTCGCGATCTCCCCGTAAGGCTAGCCAGTATGTTCATGCAGCGTTACAATTTTCGTGTGTTTACTTGGAGTAACGTTCATCGCAGACAATGTCTGTAAAACAACTAATAGACAGTCTAGACAATAGTGTTTGGACGTGATAAAAATTTGATGCAATCACGGATGAAGCAATATTTTTCAAGGCTAAACAAATTTCATCATACACCCCGAAAATAAATTAATATTACTGCACATCACTGAAAATGACATAATCTGAAGAAAAATAGAAATCGATTGCACCCTGGACTTCAGTGAGTCTAAAACTGAACGCATGGTAAAAGAAAGGAAACTAAATCAGTTGTTTCAATTAATTTACACAAGGGCGTATGTCATACTATGTAAAAATTACAAAAAAACAGACTTTAGAAAGTGTTTTTTTTTAAGAATTAGATTAGGAATTTTAATTTTTTGTTGTTTTTACGGCTACATCACGTTGAAGAACTGGTTCCCACACGGACATTGATTCCCGCACGAACGTCTGGTCAGTACCTAGATGAGTGTCAGCTTCGGAATACCAGGTAATCTAGGATATATGGGTAGTGTAATAGAAATAACTTATAATTTTTAATCGGATAGCTGAGTTTCAATTCCCCTTGGTTTCGTTATAGCCACTTACGCGCAGATACCCTAAGGAAAGATATGAATCAACTTCTTTTTTATATATATATATATATAATCATATCAACCTAAGCAAGAGAGTTTACTGCCACTGGTACGCAGAGGGCTACATTGGAGGAAAGTTATGAGAAAGAGTGATGGGTTATAGGGCATGTCAGGAAGTGGGTAAGAGAAGGATGAGAATACTGATGAGATTGGAGTTGATGGAGAAAGAAGCATGAGAGAGAGGGAGGATGCAGGTTAGTGAGATAGGAAATGACTATTGACTTTACATTTAAATTCTTGTCGGGAAGCAAGTAAACGGAAGGGAATTCCAAAGGCGGGAAGTGCGAAAAAGAAGCTGTTAGAGTAGAATTTGCGTTTACATTCTATTGGTTTCACAGTAAAAGGGTGGGACCTAGTTCCTAATCTTGTGGCTCGAGTAAATTCATACATAGGGGCCACCAGAGAGCTCAGTTCATCGGAGCAGAAGCTATGAAAGTATTTGTAGAAGGAACACAGTGAAGTCACATTACGTCGTTGAGAAAGTGACTGTATCTGAGCTGACAAGACGGAATCGATCACATTAGAGATTCTCCGTTGGATTTTGTCAAGGACCCCTAGGTGGATTTTATTCTAGCTATGTATTAATTAGTAAGATTTTTATCACTAGACTATTATTATTTACCCACAAAAAACTTACAATCTAAAATATATTCTGGCTTTAAATGACCCATTAAGAGTTGGTAAGGCGTATAAATCCATACAATATATATATATATATATGTATATATATATGTGTGTGTGTGTGTGTGTGTGTGTGTGTGTGTAAAAATTTAGATATAACCAAAAAAGATATAACCAAAAAAGATAACCGTTAAAGGAGAATATGAAAAGAGTCAAAAGGAACACTTATCATAGCTCACGCGTTTCGTTCTCTGATAAAATAATTTCGCACACACACACACACACACACACACACACACACACACACATATATATATATGTGTGTGTGTGTGTGTGTGTGTGTGTGTGTGTGTGTGTGTGTATCCAAGTAAAACTTTGTTATTTAGATGATTGAATTGATGTTATCTTCGGGATGTGCGTTGTGGTGCAGTGGATATTGGCTCGGGAACGAGAACTTGGGAAGCCGAGTTCGAATTTCAGTTGAATTCGCTGCATTCACTTATGCACAAATACCCTTGGGAAAGGTATTTATCCGTTACTCCCCCCCCCCATTTATGGGCTAAATAACAGGACAGATTAGGTTCTATAGCCTTGGCTGGCAACCAGTTTACAGCAGATAGTAATTCCAACCTACTCTTGGATAATCTTCTGCCCAGTCAGAGACATGATCGCCTTAGCGTGTATCACGTAATGCACTTAACTGACTGACTAATGTTACCTTCAGCTGCCCGACTCCTGAATTTCAGAGAAGGACTCATCCGTTCGCTCGTTAGGGGGTATCAGCAATGGACTGCTTCTGCTTCTCGATTTTATTTCTTATATGCACTTATTATTAGTTCAAGTTTTTCTTGGTTTTGTTTTGCTTTTGTTTTTCATTTTTCTCAAGTCGTATATGTGCATGCCTGTGTTGGCACCTGTTTGAGCGGATGTGCTTACTTGTATTGGGTGTGCATACGACTTCGGGTATTGCACAGCTACCTCAATGATCTTAAAAGAATCTTTTACGGGTAATATTCTAGTTATTATTATTTGCCGGATATAACAGCAATCCACTCTGTTTAAAAAAACACGTAGCTGACATAAATAAATCACTTTAAAAGGAGGATATACTTTGGTATTTAATACATTTCTATTGTTTTATTTTATATTTTATTTTCTTTCTTTTTTCTTTTTTCTTTCTATTTCAAATTTCTTCCTCCCATTTCACAATCCCGTTACTTTAATTCTCATTTCTATTTTCCCTTCCAAGTGGATGAAGTCATTTTCATTTTTTTTTTTCATCACTGTCGAAGGTAATTCACACCTTTAATGACTACAGACATTTACAGGAATTCAAGCGGTGTTTTCATATAAATATTTTTTAGAATTCTGCAAGAGATTCACTCTTTGAAGAACCGTACCTTTGAATATTCTGACATATATTTCTGACCAAAATTTAAAATATACAATGAAAATAGAAGAAACCTCAGAAATAAAACATTATTCTAAAACGAAAGCGGTAAAATTCTTTTCTGCAATAAATCTATCCAAATATCCGCCCTTATCCTAAAATCGGCAGATTTGTTAATTTTCTTTTTATTCATCTGATAGCTATCTACAAATCTTTTCGATTTTCTATCATAAAGATTTCTCCTTCGATCTTTATAGAAATAAACAAAAGCTTGATTCCCGTCTCCAATATTAATTCGCTCGTGTTTTCCCGCCTTCTTCGAGTAGAGAGCGCAGAACAATTGACTTTTAAGTCGATACTCCTGCAATGTATTTTTACTGTTGCACTGTTAGCACACAGTCTCGTACATACATAGAAATCGACGCGGAAACACACTGAAAAGTTAATGCTGATTTATCTCTTTTATACCAAATTGTTCTATTTTTCTGTTTCATTGTTAAATTCTTTATTTGTTGACAGATTCCTGGAATTGGAGAGAAAATAAAAATGGTATGCACATTGCAATATTAAGTTACCGATCCTTAAAGAAATAAAGACTAATATATATATATATATATATATGGCGAGAGAGAAGAACAGAGAGCGACAGAGATACAGAGAGATAGTACGAGAAATATGCGCTATACATAATAGTATGGGAAAGATAGATCAGACATTTAAGTTCAAAAATTTATTTACTTTTATTCTCATCATATATTCCATCCTTTTAAAACTATATATAATTACAGTATTTAGATTATTCGGACTGTTGTCCTCATCTTTGTTGCTGTTGGTACGATGTTTCGGCCGTTGTACGCTCCGACCTGCTAGGAATTTCAAACCGAACCCTTTATGTATAATTTATATATCATTCTTATTCCTTTCCTAGAGCCTCTTCTGGTAAGTTACCTCCCTCTAACCATGTAAGTTATTTGTTTATTACTGCTGTAGCCTGGAATTGAGCTCACAATTATCCAACGTCTATATCCACTAGGCCATGTGTTTTTAAGGCACTAGAATAACTGAATTTTTTTTTATTGTAAACCTAATGTCCAGTAACCGTTTTTTTACCAGAATTCATATTGCAATTTTTGATATTAATGGTTTTCTTTAGTATTTTTTGATGTTAATGGTTTTCTCTAATATTTTTTACAAGAGCTCATATTGAAATTTTGACACTAATGATTTCCTCTGGCACTCCGTATTACAGGTTCCCATATTGTGTTCATCTCTATGCTTGATCGGCTTAGGAGTTTACGTAGTTTCCAGTGACGTTCTAGGAGGCGATGATCTCTTTCTCCCTCCAAATATGGTCAGCTACGCCTGATTTTTCTATCTCCCCTCGTGTTACGGCCTTGCGATGTTCTCGTAGCCTTACCTGAAGAGGGCGGTCAGTTTCTCCTTTATATTTCTTTCCGCGGCTATACGGAATGGTGTACATACAGTCCTTAATCATGTCATCCTCTGTTAAAGTCTTACTCAGGAGAGGTACCTGCGAAGTGTAAAATCACTTTTGAAGATCGTCCTGATGTTATATAAACCACAGATCCATTGAATTTTCTCCGATAACCCCCTCACATAGGGTAGACAGAACGAGGCTGTTTTCTGAGAGTTGTTATCTTTATGCACCCTCCCTTCCATGTATGTTGAAGTTTTTGTCATGTACCCTGGGTAATTGTTTCGATGTACGGTACTGCTTATATTAACTATTTCCTGTTCGTTTGACTCTGAGTCGCTGCTTTTGCTCGATGTTGCAGGCAGCGGACGATCCCTGTATTTATGTGTGGTGTGAGTTGAATTTGAGGTATTGTCCGGTAAATGTCGGCTTGCTGTATATGGATGTCTTTAATCCCTCCTCTGTTCGAGTTATTAGCGCAGCCAGTTTGTTGTCACTCTCTTTTTTCATAGTGAACTGTATAGCCCAAGAGCAACTGGATCTTATCCTGGTATGACTAGAGTATGAGTTCTGTTCGTAATTCCTAGTATCTGAAGAAGGACGGAGGGCATAATGGCCGAAACGTCGTAAAAATTGCAACAAAGATGAGCACAATAGTCCGAATAATGTATAGTGTAAACACTAGAAATATAGACAAAAAATATATATAATTATTATTATTATTATTATTATTATTATTATTAATAATAATAATAATAATAATAATAATAATAATAATAATAATAATGTAAAGATCGCAGCTGAAGAGAAATGCAAAAGATTATCTTGATAAGTACAACTCACACACTTTGAAATTTGTATATGTAATGCTACTGATTTTATACGAGTTAGAAAAACAAATCATAAAATGTAGCCATAACAACACACTACTACATGCCTTAGTACCAACTCAGGAAAAGAGCGGTACCTCTTTTCTCTAAATTTGGCTAGAGCAGGTCACATTCAATAGCCCACGTATTTTATTGACTTTGTTCAGACTCAGGGTAATTCTGTTCCCTTCCTAACAGTGCAATGTGAATATTTTTAAGTAGGTTCTTTAAATAAATGTGGTATTTTAGTTAATGGTGATTCACGTGTCTCTCCCCGAGAATCAAGTCACGCAGACCCTGCTACCGATTCAATGAATAGAAATTCAGCCTTAAATTCAAGGGTAAAACCTAAACTGTGAATCATCCGCATGATAGATTAAATTTCAATCCTAATAGTGTATACTGCTTATTTTTATTAGTTTTCTTTTAAAAATAACAAAACAAAATAAAACAAAACATACACACAAAATAAAAATAAAAAAATGGAAGAAATATTTTTAAATTAGATTTAAAATCCAGAAATATATTGAGAAATTTTCAGGTATTGGAGAATGTTGTGAAATTAGACTATTTTATTCTAAGGAAATGATTGTCTCAACACCGACGTATTTTGGTATTTAACACGTTGACAGTAAGAAGTCAGCCACGAAATCTGACTTCAAACGTCAAATTTCTAATCTCCATCTTAGGCAATATTTTTTTTTATCAGTTGATTTATAAATTCAACTGACGTCATAAAATAGTTTTCACACTATATGTATCAGTGCGAATAAATTCGATGATAAAATATATCAGAAAATGCCAATCACGAGATTGAGCACTTCGACGTAGTGTAATGATAAACAGATTTGTCTCGCTAGATCAATTCCGAGAGAAAAGTAAGTTCGACATTCACTTAGTATCCCATACATTTGGCCTTGTACCGCATCTGAGCTACGCTTAGAAAACAACTCCCAAGCAGGAGATAGCTCGTAGAGGACACTAGATAACTCGTAGTTAGAGTCTTCATTAACACGGACAACCAAGAGTTATATCTCATGTTTGGCAATGAATGTGTTAAGTAACGAAAATCTATTGTCGATCATGTCTATGTTTTAAAACTAATGTTTTTATACCATTTTGATTAACTCAATTCGATTTTGAAATTTGAAACGGTAAAGATCGGGACTGCGATGATGGCCAGTATCGTTCCTGATATCAAGTTCCGACTGTACTTCCTGATGAACGATCTAACCATCACACTAGTATAGCGACCAGACTCCCAAAACACATGTCGCACAAACACGAGAATGCAATGCAACACATAACGACGAGAAGCAATCGGAATAAAATTAATTAAACTTAAAGAATTCATGCAATGTAAAATGGAAAGCGCTCGCCACTCGACGCCAAGAGCACTTGAGATTTTTCAAGGTCGAAATCTCATTAATTGCTAATTAATGCTGTTAATTGATCAATTAATGATGCGACATAATGAATACTGGGAACGAGTTTTATGACAGAGTCGTGATGAGAGACTATGGTCGAATTTGATTTCGAAAGGGAATGACCCCACACCACACTTCCCTTATCAATCCACACCCTCCTTTATCGATTACCATCAACAAAAAATATTAGATGGTCGATAATTTTTGTTCCTGTTGAAACTGGTCTAACTTCTCTTTCTATTCATTTCTCTTTTGCTTTCTCTGTTTCTTTTTCTTTTCTTTTTCACTCATATATTATTTCTCTTTCTTAACCTGACCTTCTTCTTCTTCTTCTTCTTCTTCTTCTTCTTCTATTATTATTATTATTATTATTATTATTATGAAGCTCTGAATTCTTTTGTTGGGCGTACAGTGGACATCCCAAGAACTAATTCACTAACTACACACAGTCCAATATCTTTACATTTCGTTATTTATTCCAGTTCCTTATTACCTTTTCAAGGGACAATTTGTTTATGTCAGCGTCTCCTTTATGATAGGGCTTACATCATGTTGAAACACCGGTTTGCGTAAAATCAGCAAAATTAAGCAATGTCGAGCCTGGCCAGCACCTCGATGGGAGGTTGTGTAAATCAAAATTTCTCTGAATTGTTAATCAAACGCAAAGTTCCTTTTCTTATTGGTTCGTCTTATTCCCTTACGCTCGAATATTCTTTCGAAATGTCCAAATCCGTCTCTTCTTCCCAAGCTATGTGTTAATTAGTAAAACTTGTATCCCTAAATCATTAATATTCAATCAAAATGTCTTTTCCTGCCCTTTGTAGCTCATATTATTTTTTAGATTACAATCTAAAATCTAAAAAATAATATGAGTTACGAAGGGCAGGTAAAGCACACAGCTATATCGCGTTGAAACGCTAGTTCCTGTATAATGTTAAGCAACGTCGAACTTGATGATTATATAGTGGGTGACCGTTGGGAAAACCAGGTGCTGTAAGTTTGGTTGAGTGGTTAGTGTAATGGATAATGGCAAGGAATTGTTAACCAGAACGTTGAGTTGCTATTCTCGTTGGTTCATAATATTTACTTAAGTTCAAATATCCTTTGAAAATGTATCAATCCACCTCGCCACGATATGTATTAATTGGTAAGTCTTGTATCACTAAACCATTATTATTGTATCACTAAACTATTATTATTCTCCCACAAAATTCTTACGATCTGAAAATATTATCTGGCTTTAAATAACCTGAAAAATTCGATAAACCGCAAAAATCGATCAGTCAATCTTTTAATGACTCACTTTATTTGTTGCATTAAGATTATATTAATCTCTCCAAAATCTATCTTACATATAAATAAGTCTATTATTTATCTATGTATAGAATATGGTCCGGTACTCCTGCTATTTACATTGAGCTCCTTGATAAAATCCCAAGAAAAAGCAGCAGTATCATTAGTCCTGATCTGGCGACTCATTTTCATTCACATTTCTACTAAGATTGACTCTCTGTATCTTTCTATAAATATTTTCATGGTAATTGTTCGGATAAGTTCTCCGCTATTGTACCGAGAGTTTTTTTAAATTTAAGCGCAGTATGAGGTTTTGGAAAGGATGGAAACGAAAAGGAAATTAATACTGAGCATCAGGAAGAGACAGCTAAAGTTCCTGGGACATGCAATGTGGAAAGAGGGTTCGGAGAACCTGATACTAACAGGCCAGATAAAGAGGGAAAAGAGACAGGGGAAAGCAGCAGATAACATATTTGACGGGCCTGATCGGGTGGATGACAGAACGAGGGTTGTGTGTTATAACAGAAGAAAGCGTGCTAAAAGCCCCCAGGGAGAGAGAGACACGGAAAGCCATGATCGCCTACGTCCTGAAAAGACAGGGCACATAGAAGAAGACTAGACAACGAAGAGATTTCTTAAAACGAGGAAGAGAGTACTGGATTGCTATGTGATATCTGCCCTTCAATATGGCAGCATATGGTGAACAATTTCCTAAAAAATGAAGGAAATACTTGAAGCTGCAGAAATGTGGTTCTACAGAAGGATGCTGAGGATACTATGGACAGAGCACACGAGAACGAGATTTTTAAGAGGATGGACACAAAAAATAAACTGATACTCAACATCAGGAAAACAGCTGTCGTTTTTGGGACATGTACTGAGGAAGGAAGGCTTGGAGAACCTGATGCTCACGGGACAGATGGAGGGGAAGATGGACAAGGGAAAGCAGCGCACGTTATATCTGATGGAATTGAACAGATGGATGGTGGAGCGGGGATTGAGTGGAATAACAGGAGAAGGAATACTAAGAGCAACAAGGGATAGGAAAAAATGGATGTCCATGGTCTCCTACGCCATGAACAGACACGGAACATAGATGAAAATGACTAGACGGGTGACGAAATCTCATCAATGTACAGTTGACCTGGCTAGATATAGCCATAAATTCTATATTATAATTAATTTTCTCGCACTTTTTATTTGTGACACTCCCTTCCGGTTCCATGCTTTTAAGTCACTCTTTAATTAGTAAAAAATTTAAATTCAGTGTTAGTCACTCTTTTAATGCTTAATCTTTTCTATTTCCACTTGTTTTTAAGTTTGTTCCTAATTTTTCCACAATCAGTAAACCCTTGTGTCTTAGTGGCTTTATTGCCTTGCTTGGAAGAAAATATATTAAAATCTAATACATTTCTATCCACCTTTCTTTTTTTTCATCTTCCTTATCTTCATTATTTATTTATTTTTATTTTCGATTATATATTTAAGATATTTCTTCTTCTTCTTCTTCTTCTTCTTCTTCTTCTTCTTCTTCAATTTTGTAAAGTATTCTTATTCCGGTTCACTATTCTTCTTCTTCTTCTTCTTCTTCTTCTTCTTCTTCTTCTTCTTCTTCTTCTCACCCACTCTCCGCTTAACCACCCTTTTTATTGTACTTTCTTTATTTCTGCCTCTATTTTTCTTTAATACTTTCTTCTTAACTCTACTCCTTAAGGATGAGAAACATCTGGAACAATTCCCGGAAATTTTTCTCTTTCCCGATTATTCGTTTTTCTAGATATCCTTTCGCCACAACGAAACCAAATCGATCTAGACCTTACTTTGCCGTGACCAGTGCCACCGCAAAGCTCTTAGGATGCCACTTACCCATGATTTCCTCTCCTGCCGTACTCAACCCAGTCGCCTCTCGCTCCGATAATCGACCCCCGACTACGGCTGATGCTGAAACCCAAACAGCGATTACATCTTGTATGGCTGACTAATTGGCACTTGTTTTCACACGACTGCTTTATCCTTATCTGTCTAATAAGCCCTTTTGCTTTCTTTACTAACCAATTAGCGGACATTAAGTGATGTGCCAGGTAGGAGGATAGAAGAGTCAGAGAGAAGTAGGGTCTTGAGGTCTACCTTGTTCCCGGCTCAACTCTTTCCACACTCTGTCCAAATTATTTGTGTCCTTTCCCACGGATTTCCATCTATACTCAACCATCATTCGATCTAATGTGATTATCATACGATTTCGAGAATCACTTCTTCGACTCCTCCTCCACTCATATCTCACGACTCCTTTCGGCTTCAAGTTTCCAATTTCTTCTTTTTCAGCAAATGTTGACCTCATATCTTGTAAACGCCCGACCCTTAACCTCGGTCTCTGTCTCTTCGGATTTGAGTTCAGGCCAGCTGCCGAAATCCCTGAAACTATCGGCTTGGCGAGACAAGTGACCTTTCCTTTCTCTTTGTCAACCTCTCTTTGAGTTTCCTCTCTCTTTCTCTCTCGCTCAACTTCTTCCTTTATATTCTTAGCAAACTTCTTGTTTAGAATAGTGTTACCTTTCTACTTTGGAAGCCCTATCAAAGTTATAAAGCTCAGACTACCATACTATTTTACCATATCTCTTGTGCTTGGTAGCTGAGGTGAACTGCGTGCATTTGAAAATGCATTTATGAAATGATTTGTTTGAACATTTTTTTGATCGATACTCATGTTTGAAAATACACTGAATTTGTTGTGACCTGTCAGATGAAAAATATTTTATTATTATATTAAGCGATTTCTACATGCATTTAAACCTTTATCATGTTGGCGGGATCTTATACTTATTACATTCCATGCAAGAAGGAAAGTTGGCACCTACAAGGTAGATACATGCAGATTCGGGCATTAACGGATAATGTTTATATAAGGACTTAATAAAGAAGATTACTGTTCACCTCTACACTTCCGCATAATCCTGACTTTACTTACAGTCTTAAGTATAAAGAAGATCACTATTAACCGTTAGTCTTTCTTTATACTTGAGGCTATAGGTCGGGATTATACCAGATTACAGAGGTTAACAATGGTCTGCTTTATACATGAGACTATAAGTAAAGTTGAGATTATACGAGATGGTAGAGGTTAAAAGTGGTCTGTAGTTTCAAGTATGCAGCAGACTACTGTCAACATCTAGACTCATGTATAAACCCAACTAGAATAAGTTGTAGAACAATCTCACGAAAGGAGGTTTTTCAAAGACTACAATAACAACTTTTTCAAGTCAATCGTTATCTATCCTACATATCGTCATGATATGAACATTTGTTCGCTCCTTGTATTCCTTCACAACAAATTTAGTTAGTCAGCATCTACCCTGTCTGGGCTTTGTGCAAACAATACTATATAAACTCGAGTACAAATACGACAAATATCTTTCTGCTGCCTCAAGTAAAATCAGAACAATAATTCCAGTAGTAACACAAATAACGTTTACCTCAAGCATGAACTCAACCAATGTTTAGCTATAACCAATTATAACATCTTATGTTTCCCAATAGTCTCAAGTATTAAAACGACCAATGTTTACTAAAGTCTCGTTTATAAACCTGACCAATATTTACTGATAGTCTCATGTATAAACCTAAATAATGTTTACGCACAGGCTCAAGCATAAATGTTAGCTCATCACAAAATTTGTAATGAACGTCAAATTTGAAAGAAAGTGGAGATTTACAAATTCATGTTTAAAAAGAGAGGTTAGTGCACATTTCTAACTTTTATTTTTACATTTTATATATTTTATCTGTTTTCATTTTTTATATTTTATTTATTTTATTCTTTTTATGTTGTTCGAGACTATCCTTTGCAAAACTGTGATGAACGGCCATATTGTTCTCTATTTTTGTTTTCATGAGGGAACCTAAGTATTGGATATTCCTTTACAAATCGAGAAAAACTATCATTGTTAAAAAATCAATTTGATAAAGAAGTATTCTTTTTTTATAGTTACACATCATACATGGCGAGAAAACTAGTGGGAAGCATGGTGTTACAATGAAAGAGCGTGAGAAACGTTTCATGAAGATAAATAAAAAAAGGACAATAAAAGAACAGAGGTAAGAAAGACATAATATATTATCCGCTGCTTTCCCCTGTCTCTTTATCCCTCTATCTGGCCTGTTAGTATCAGGTTCTGCAAGCCCTCTTTCCTTATTGCATGTCCTAGGAACTTTAGCAGTCTTTTCCTAATGCTCAGTATTAATTTCCTTTTCGTTTTCATCCTTTCCACAACCTCATCATTGCTGACATGCTCAATCCATGATATTCGCATCATCCTTCTGTGGAACCCCATTTCAGTTGCTTCAAGTTTTTCCTTCATCTTCGATGATATTGTCCAGCATTTACTGCCATCAGTTAAAAAAACCGGTTCCCCCTTCGATCACCAATATCTTGGATTATAAAAATGACAGAACCAAATATATTCATTACGTAACTGACATACATTCTACACTTCATTTAAAATTTGAATATTACATTCCGGAAATGGTTCCAACCTCTAAACAACATGCACAAGCTCGTGTTGCTTAAAAATTCGAGGAAGGATTAACTGGACCCAAAATTGAAGATCTCGTCTTTGCTAATAATAATATTTTTTATTCTTTTTCTTCTGTTAGGGAGATGTGTGGAGTCGCCATTGGTCGGAGATAGGCACGCGCTCACAAGGGTTGACTGCTGTTGGGTTCTCTTCTCTGAAATTAACTGCTAAACTACCGATTGCTGCTATCTGATCTAACTTAAATGGGCGAATCTCGATTGGCACCTGGCATACAAGGTGTATCCGCTGCATATCTCGAGTACCCATATCTTTGTCCTCAACCTTTGTTTCGTCAAAACAAAATTCAGTTTGACACCTTGAATTCACCTGTCTAGGGATAGTGAACTCTCCCTCCTAATATAAGTAATAGTGCAGCGAGTAGACAGGAAAAATACGAGTCAGCCACCTGGTAAGTTTACTTTACGTTACTACGTGATAATACAAAGTTCCCACCAGTACGTCGAACCTAAGGGACCGATATTTGTACTTACATTCAATGCACAATCTTCTATGTTGTACTCCACAACAACTTGGCGACGAGGATTCGAACAAACTTCACGTGTGCGCAACACACCTGAATTTTTCTGCACTCTCTGACATTTTCAAAGAGTATATGTTTTTTAACTTGCAGCAACAAAGCGAATACGCTTATGGGCAAAATTTTATACAAAGCAAAAAAATATATAACATTCATTCTTTCACTTGAAATAAAGGCAACATTTCCTGTTTCACGGAAGTTTGTAACAGCACTCAGGATCGCCTTTTGGGATGGTGCTAGCAGCTTTACAAAATTCTGTCGGAATTTCCTTTGGGTTGCAGCAATGGATCTTTGCCTGGTGAAATATCCTTCTACTGCGAATACAATTTCTTTTAGAGTCCACGAAATTATGAGGGCCCCAACGACAGCAAGTATCAGGTACCTGTCGGAAATAGCTAATATGTTGAACTCTTATATATCAGTGATGTAATGAATATATTTGGTACTCTATGTAATTTTTATAGTATTTGCATTATTCGGACTATTGTCCTCATATTTGTTGCCATTTGTACGATGTTTGGGCCGTTGTACGCTCCTGCCTTCTTCAGGTGCTAGGAATTATGAACCGAACCATTTATTACAATCACTGGTGTAGTTGAACTCCATTCCTTGCCTATAGCCTTTTCTGGTAGTAATGAGTTATCTCCCTCTAACCCAGTAAATTACTTGTTCACCACTGCTGTAGCCTGGTATTGAACTCACAACTCTTTGGGTCAAGTCACAGGAACTAACCAACGTCTATATCCAGGGTTAATGGACATCAGGTTTATAAGTTCCAAAAATTCAGTTGTTCTTGTCCATAAAGACAGATGGCCCTGTGAATATAGACGTTGGTTATTTCCTGTGGCTTGTCCCAAAGAATTCAATACCAGGCTACAGCAGTGGTAAAAAAGTAACTTATAGGGAGATAACCCATAACTTTTAATCGAGGCATTCCTATGCAAGGAATAAGAATGATATACCGCAGTTATTGTAATAAAGAGTTCGGTTCAAAATTCCTAGCAGAAAGCTGGGGCGTACAACGGTCGAAACGTCGTACAAGTGGCAACGAAGATGAAGACAATAGTCCAAATAATGTAAATACTGTAAATAGTACCTCATCTCAGAAATATAGAAAAAGTACTTTTTATAAATCCAAAATACTTGCATTTTAAATGTGCTCCATCAGGATGGACCATACTGTAGATATAAAATGCAGACAGTAGTGGAACAAGTTACGCATTTAGGATACCGTTATTCAATTTTAATGGTGATCTAACTTAAATGGGCGAATCTCGATTGAATTTTTAAGCAACACGAGCTTGTGCATGTTGTTTAGAGGTTGGAACCATTTCCGGAATGTAATATTCAAATTTTAAATGAAGTGTAGAATGTATGTCAGTTACGTAATGAATATATTTGGTTCTGTCATTTTTATAATCCAAGATATTGGTGATCGAAGGGGGAACCGGTTTTTTTAACTGATGGCAGTAAATGCTGGACAATATCATCGAAGATGAAGGAAAAACTTGAAGCAACTGAAATGGGGTTCCACAGAAGGATGATGCGAATATCATGGATTGAGCATGTCAGCAATGATGAGGTTGTGGAAAGGATGAAAACGAAAAGGAAAGTGAGGGCACTTATTTATATTTTGTCATGAATTTTTTATTTCGTTTTGTGTAGCCTCTGGTTTTAATTCATCATCTCTCAACACGGCATCGTAGCCAGTATTAAGGAAAGACAATTTTTTTTTACCCCGCTTTATTTTATGAAGGGCAATATTTGTAGCATTGTTTCTCGGAAAAAGCGAGAGAAAGACAAAATAAAGATGGACGTTGATCAAAAATTTCTTCTCTCCTTGTTAGTTCATCTCACTAACGAATCTGGGTCTTTCAAGGTATGTTGAACCTTCTTGTAACGGTTTGTGTGTCTTCGTACCATTTTGGTCATATATCAAAACTTAAAGATTATTTATCACTGTTAGAATTCCAAGCATACAAGTTTCAAACTATCTTAACAGAGTTCAGATCATCAGAATCTTTGCATTTTTTGAGCAAGTCTATAAAATCTCTAACATTTTGAAGTTAGGTAAATTTTGTTGATATTTTCGGTTGTAAGTTTTTATAGTTTTATTGTTTGGTTATTAACTGCATATCAACTCCTTATGTGTCATTTATGTGTCTTATGTGTCATTTTTTGTCTTAAGTATGATTTAGGTGTCTTACGTGTCATTTATGTGTCTTATGTGTCATGTATGTGACTTATGTGTCATTTATGTGTCTAACGTGTCCTTTATGTGTCTTACGTGTCATTTATGTGTTATATGTGTCATTTATATGTTTTATGTTTTATTTATGTGTCTTACGTGTCATTTATATGTCTTATGTGTTATTTATGTGTCTTACGTGTCATTTATGTGTCTAACGTGTCATTTTTGCGTCTTAAGTGTCATTTATGTGTTTTATGTTTTATTTATGTGTCTTATGTGTCATTTATGTGTCTTACGTGTCATTTATGTGTCTTACGTATCATCTATGTGTCTTATGTGTCATTTATGGGTCTTATGTGTCATTTAATGCCAGTATTTTAATTTTATTGGTAGAAGAAATATATTACTGGTATTACGTTTTCGGATGATATTATGTGCTTGTTTTTTTTTTAATTTTTTTCCCGTGAATTGTACTTCTTCAAGTGGTTCTTTTTGTAGCTTCCGTCTCCTAATTGAGTAAATCAGTTTCTCTCCTCAGCAAAATGTTTTTAAGCTGATTCTTGAATCAACGTCATGACGCCCCAAGTTCCACGAAGATGATTTGTTTAAGTAGGTAAATGTCTGGCATTCGGGTAAGGCGTTCATCCCATCGAAGTCTGTGGCGAATCATGATGCTTTCTATTCTGTCCATCTTAACGCGAAGAACTTTCATCTTTACGCGAATATCCCGTTCTGTCACGTGTTTCGTAGGATTTAGCAAAGTATCAGTTTATAATAGGCTTTATAATAATAAACGCTGCTTTGATCGTCCTTCTAGGCTTATATTTGATGAACTTTGTATCAAATATCAAGTATTAAAAAACAAAAATTGAAAAACTTTTTTAGGTAAATGATATCCAGCAACACAACATCGCGTTCATTCCATAAATGTGCGGAAGATTTCTGGAGAGATGTTAAGAGAAGTTTCAGTAGCTTCCATCCTATTCCTGATTTTTGTGATTGGAATTTCCTTTAACCATCATAGAAATTATTTCCTACCTACTATCAGAATGGATGATGATATTCTCCGAGAGAAGAAACAGGCTGTGCCTCCTTGGCCACAATCTCTCAAACGCCCTCAAATAAAATGAATAAATCGAATCTATAACTGCATCTACTGCTATAAAATTTGGGTCACTCTGCTGGGACAAGAAGTTTTTCCCGTCAGAATCCATTTTGTATAAATCTACTATTTGTCTGTGAATTGAATATTGATGCAATATCTTGTAGAAGGCTCCTGCTGTTCATATTGAGGTTGTCGACAAAATCCAACGGAGGATCTGCAATATAATCGATCTTGACTTGGCATCCAATCTTTAGTCACTTTCTCATCGTCGTGATGTGGCTTCCCTCTGTCTTTTCAACAAATATTTTTATGTCAACTTCTCTGACAAGCTTATTTCCCTGATGCCTCGACCACATGTATTTTCGTGTGCTACACCTTTTCTATTCTAAAAGTGTATTTTCTTACACTTCCCGTTTATGAAACTCCCTTCCGTTTACTTGATTTCCTGGTAGCTACAATATTCAACAATTTCAATGCAACGTCAATTTCCATCTTCTATTTCTTTAATTCTAAACCTTCTCTTATACTTTCTTCGATCCCGTATACCTTGTTTTTTGTTGGTTTTTTTTTTCTGTCAGGGTAACTCCCTGCGCACCATTGGTGGTCCTGACTTGCTTGGGGTGAAGTGATTATTTAAAAAAATGACATTCTGTGTGAAACAGACTCTACTCCACTAGATCCCATAATTGCTCACTTAAGTCCATGTCGGGCGAAAATTATGGCCACACTATTTACAGAATGCTCACCAAAACAGTTATGGACAACTTCGATGTGTACGAAGTTATATCATGGTGAGCGGGGTGTGACATTCGAAATAGGCTAAACAGTAATCAAGGAGTCCTGAACAGAACGAGATATTCCGTGATATACACAACGACACGAGAAAAATCTGCGTGTAGATTAAATAATGAATTCCGTTTCAAAAAATATCTGTGATGCTTATAGTGGCGAACAGGAACCTGGAGAAGGCCTGAAGCCGGAACAACTGAAATGTAATGATTTCAACAACATGTAATGAACAATTTGTTTATATTTGGTGTGAAATCAAACAAGCCACCTCTAAAATCGTCATGTAAATTGGTTTACAGCTAATTGTAATGAAGAAATACGTTGATGGAGACAAAAAACAGTAATTAGTAACCCCATATCATAAAAAACTATATCTTTATAACGATAAATATGTGTCACGCCCATTGTCAAAACAGATTTATATATATATATAATCATCTGCATAAAGGTGTGTTCCGCTGTATCACAGCTCATCAGTTTTGCTTCAAACCGGTTTCGAAACTCGACTGATTTGTCATCCGTCGGAGATCTTACCCTTACACTTAAACGGGGTGTCGTGATAATTTTTATTTGGCTGGAAACACGAATTCACGAATAATAATAATAATAATAATAAGAAGAAGAAGAAGAAGAAGAAAAGGAAGAAGAAACGAAACGAAAACGATAATAGTAGAATAATGTCGGAAATATTTTAAGTGTTTATTATACGTAACACCGAGCCAAATTAGAACCGAATTCGTCTTCCGGTAAGGAAAATATTTTCTTAATTCTAATGTATTTTTTGTTTCCCATCTGCTAAACGCATGTGCAGTTCGAGGAATTAGGTGCTTAGTCTTAGTACTTACCGATGTCAGCACCTGAGTATTTAGAAAATAGATTTCATTGGCCTGTTCTTTTTTCCAATCAACAAAAGAAAGAATGTTTGTGAGACTCTTTAGATATCTGCGCGTGCGTAGAACGCTATATGTAGATTTATAAGTATGAATAAACAAGAAACTATACATACAAAAAATAAAGATTTACTCCAGCGAATGTGTGAGCACAGAAATGTATGTGAATATTATTAACAAATTGTATTTTTGAGACATGAATTCATTACCTCTTAGTTCTGCTCAAACATAGGAACAAAAACACATGCAAGATGTACAGAAACATACGAATAAACTGTATGGGAATAAAGACCTAATTAAATATTTATTACAAAACAATCTCTTAACTATCACAATTGTACATTGATAATATTAAGCCTGAAATGATATTAGCATGAATTTATTATTAAATGTTGAATTTGTGTACCGTGTTCTTTCAGGACGTAGACCATCATGGTCTTCCTCTTGTTCCCACCGTTTATCGTATTTAACATTTTTCCTCTTGGAATCCAGCCCAAACTCCTTTCCGCTATCTACTTGCTAAAAGATATCAGGTATATCTCGCGCTGTTTTCCCTGATTTCTTTTCCCTCTATCCATCCTGTGAGTATTAGATTCTCTAAGCCCTCCTTCCTCATTACGTGTTCCTGAAACATCAGCTGTTTCTTCTTGAAGCTAAGTATAAATTTTTTCTTCGTTTGCATCCTCTTCAAAAAACCTTAAATTGACTCACATATTCGGTCAATGATATCCTTAGCATCCTTCTTTATAGCCACGTTTTTGTTACTTCGAGTCTCTTTGAGGATATCGTTCAGCATTTTTTGTCATATAGGAGGACAGATATCACATAACAGTCCAGTACTCTTTTCTTTGTTTATGTTGCTTCGAGTCTCCTCTTCGTCTTTGAAGAGATTGTCCAGCATTAGCTGCCATATAGAAGGGCAGATATCACTTAAGAGTCAAGTACTCTTGTCTTTGCTTCCTACGAAATCCTTCTGTCTCTCACTACTTACATTTTGAAATGCGACTTTACCATGCCAATGCTCCTTCGGATCTCAGTTTTTCACTTGCCATCCTCTGTCAAAAGACATCCCAGTTATTTAAGTTTTTGCACCTGTTTGGTTTTAGTATCGCAAACCTGTAGTTTACATTCTGGTATCCGTTTTTTGCTGATGACAATGCATTCAGTTTTCTTGAAGTGTATATTTAGCATTTTTTCTTGCTTTCCCTTGCTACCTTCTGTAGAAGGTCCGGTATTTTCAATCAATATTATCAATATTCAACAGGTAAGTGTATTGATAAACAAAGAGAATGACTATCAAAAGTAGATTATTTTTTTGCATAATTGATATTCTTTTCAGCATTAGACAAATAATGTAAAATCTTTACCTGCGTATACGAACCATACAATATAGACACACACACACATTATATATATATATATATATATATATATGTATGTGTGTGCATATATATATATATATAAAGCTAAAATAGGATGTTAAGAACGGCTCATGATAAAACATAATAGACATTCATTGTCTGTTATGTTTAACAATATATATATATATATATATATATGTGTGTGTGTGAAAATATTTCTATAAGTACAGAATTTAATTAAAGAAATAAAAGTGTGCAGCTTGATGTTACACATTGTAAATATATTAAAATCGAAGCAACCGGTTTCGCTCCCGCTCTTCAGGTCTCTACGGAAGATTTTAATCAGAATTTAAAAAAATAAAAAAGTGTGTCATGAAAATGAGAAAGATGAAAAAAATTGTGAATGCTAGAGGCTAATTATATCGAGGCCCAACAACTCACGCTGTTTGCACAACGCAGGCTTTCGTGACCCGATATACAAATCTTCCAGAACCTTCAGGTGGATTGAAGAGTGAGATCGGGACACAATAGTGAACCGATCTACACTAAAATTAGCAGCACACTTTCTGTTCTTTATAAGGTGCTCGCAAATAGCGGAACCGTAGGTATTCGGGACGAATTCATTTCGAGGTAAGGTGTGATTTCTTATTTTAGTTGGAACATGTTATTTAATTCTCATGTCGAGATGCTGAGTTGTTCTTCCTATGTAGTCAACTCCGCAACTACATTTATATTAATAAATTATAGAATTAATTTGGTGGGGAGCAAGAAAATATTTGCGTGCAGAACATAACATGGGCCAGGTTTGAAATACAATACGTACCTCAGCCGAGAAAAAACAACAATGAACATTTGATGAAATTTGTGTAGCCAAACTTTTACATTTTGATCCAGTCCAGGGAAGTATAAGAAAGACAGGGCATTTTTTGACAGTAATGAGTTTATCCTTTTTGAATTCAAATATTTTGTTACAGATGACAGTGTCGGGCGGATACTTTACAAAACTGGTTTCTTCATCAAGAAAGACTCAGAACAAATCATCAACGCCCTGTGGACTAGGGTTCTAATAATGTTTAACTTACTTTTTTTTAGAACAAAAGGAATCTCAACGCGTATATAACCCCGCAAATGTTGGTTTTCTATAGTGAGAAAAGTTGTAGGTGTCCGATGTACTAGGACACCTAAAAATGCTAGTTGAGAATTTAATTCTTTCTCAGCAGTAAACCTCAGTGCTGGATGGATATTATTTAGAAAAGAGAGAAACTGGTCTGACTCAAGTTCATTTTCAAATAAACAGAAAGTGTCATCCACATATCGACAATACAGTTGAGGATGAAGTGAACTACTTCGTATTCTCTCCACATGAAATCCAACAAAAATATTGGCAATTGCTAGACCCAAAGGAGAGCCCATAGCGACCCCATCTATCTCTCGATACATAGTATTATTGAAACTAAATTCAACAGATGACGTAGCAAATTTCATCAAATCCACAAAAATTGATTCAGGTATACTAGGTGGAGACATAGAGCGAGGATAAAGTAAATCACAGCAGATATCTATTGTCTCCAAAAGAGGTACACAAGTATATAATGAAAAAACATCAAAGGAACACATGAACTTACCTGAAAAAGAAACATTTCGGATGCCTTCAACAAAAGAAAAGGAAT
This sequence comes from Ascarosepion bandense, assembly GCA_037127315.1. Classification (NCBI taxonomy): domain Eukaryota; kingdom Metazoa; phylum Mollusca; class Cephalopoda; order Sepiida; family Sepiidae; genus Ascarosepion; species Ascarosepion bandense. Next base: position 1,213,219 of record JBBBDQ010001205.1, read on the forward strand.
CCTTCAGACAGAATCCACTGATATATATATATATATATATATATATATATATATATATATATATATATATATATTGTTAAATATAACAGACAATAAATGTCTGTTTAATCATGAGCCGTTCTAAACATCCTATTTTGGCTTCATTTTCAGGTGAAAAAAAGAAAAAGATTGTTCAACATTTGGATATTTTTTTATTATGCTGGTTCTAAGATTTTGGCTCACATTTTAAAAGTCCCTTTAGATATTAGAGACTATCTACATTAAATAAAAGCAACCCACACTTAATAAAATCACATTTCAATATGGTCATAACACATTACATTGCATTTAGACATATGGTTATGTTAACATTTCAGTCTCTCATGCAGTGTAACGTCATAAAACTGCATTACAAATTTAAGAAACTGCGTTTGCTATTCGGCGACTGTTATCGTCGCATAGCAATTTTTTATGTTAGCCCAAGATAATATCATCTTTAATTGTAGATTTCTTTATGGTACCTCACCGAAGATGGCTCATGTAATCCGAAAGCTTAGAAACGACATAATAAAAATATGCAAATGTTGGACAATTTTATCTTTATTTAAAGCTGAAATTAAAGCCAAAATACAATGTTTAGAACGGCTCATGATTAAACATAATAGACAATTATATTCTGATATATTTAACAATTTATGTTTAGAAAATTATCTGTTGCCTTAATACACTAAATATATATATATATAGAGAGAGAGAGAGAAAGAGAGAGAGGGAGACCGAGAGAAAGAGAGAGAAAGAGAGAGAGCAAGATAAAGAGATCTAGATATATAGTTATTATTGTTATAATAATAGCATACTGTAACTCAAAACTATTAAGTTTTTATATTGTAATCAAATGAATTCTAATTATAAAGATGAGGAAAAATTCCTTAAAAAATCATAATTACTAATATATACCCAACAGATTCCAGGAAACAATTCAAACTATTCATATACTATACTAAATATAATTCAACCCGATTAATCATTCGTTATAATTCTTCTTCGGCAGCTAGCGTTTTTCAAGAAAACAAAGTTCTATATCAATTTAAATATCTTTTGGGAGATTGTATTTCTGATAAAAATACAAATATATATATCACACGAAAACAACGCTTTCTAAAAGGCTTACATTACATAAGTCTAGTTTATCATCGACTGTACATTTAAATGAACATTCCTCTCCACATTCCTCATTTAGGGACATATTAATGGAAAGCATACGTTCTCTACCATGAAAATAATACACAAAAATTTAAATTAAAACTGACACTAATCAAAATTAATTATGGGTACTGGAAACAATGTTCTAAAGTGCTTATAACAGTAGGTTTTTAAAATGTCTTAGTTATAATTTTAAAAAAAAACAATAGTTTAAAACATGTATATTCTAACTTTTATAGATATTAAAATCCAAGTTATTTCACCTATTCATTTTCAAATCGAACCTGCGCATTTCTACGCGTATACACAAAACTCTTAAAGCATAAAAATTTTCATAATGTACAATTTTTCATTACATACACTACATATTAATTACGTTTTAACGCAACCTCCTGAAGATGATCTCGTACAAGATTGAAAGTACTTGGGACTATAAAAATAATGAAAATGCATACAGCGCTTTATATACTATTTTTATTCACCAAACCAAGAATCATATTCGTGTGTACATGAAGATTAAAATTAAAATCTAGCATCGAACCATCTCACTGTCATTCTATCCAGGTGGCTGGGTACCCGGGTAGACTGCCACTTAAAAGTCTCCCGCCCTGGGTTTTCAACTTGGTCTAAACTCGCCGATCAGATAAACTAAACTACGATGACTCTACCTCCCCAGTCTATTTTCGCGTCTAGAATTGTATTCCAGTCCCCTATTAACGCTAAATGTGAGGAATCCACCGAGAACAGCCCCAAGCGTCTGTTTATTACGCGCATAAACCTCAACGATCCGAAACGAATTACTATTCACGGCAAGATTAGCCACGATCACCACCCCCACACATGCACATGGACAAGGTCCACACCTTCAATCAGAGTACTTTTAACTAGAGAAAACATCTTTGGCCAGCCGGTCTTCTTATGCTGAATAAACAACAAAGTCGCTACACAGTACATGAGCATCAACTTTGCAAACAAGTGTGCCACTTGGATCGCGGTCATACCTACGCCGAAATACAAGCGATCACCACCTTATTCCAATCCCTAAAACCCCTCGCATTCAAACTGGCTAACTTGATAAAAACAGTTTAAAAGTGTATCTCTTAGACACAGACTGGGCGGAAATCTGTAGGTGTAAAGACCCGTCGGATTGTCTCAGACTGCCAGAGACGTAATTCGTCAATCCTAAACAATAACATCGGCATCCGTAGGGAACATTAGTTTAAGGAACCTATATAGTGATGGATGAAGCCACACTGAGACCCTCCCTGCATAAAGTTTTGTAAGCTTCCTTAAGTCCTCCGACTCCCTCTTGTGCTACTTTTATTTTCGGGAAAATTTTTTGGGTGGCGTCTAAAAATATCCATATTTTCAAAATCCCGCCAAAATCCCGCCAACATTTCTAATTAAAGAAGGCTGATAAAAATTCCATGGGTCTTCCGCTGACATTCCTTCGACGGCCTTCAAGAAGGGTTTTTTTTTTCTGAGGTGGGTATTTAGAAGTTAATGTGGGAAAGGGCGATAGCGAATCTTTAGTAGGGTGAAGTGGAGAGACTATTTGCCTTGTCAGCATAAGTTCCGTCATTACTGTTTGGCGAAACACCTTGCCCAGTCACTAGGAAAATTTCAGCAACAGCACGTCAAAATGTCAGGTTTGTCACCGAGAAAACAACACCGGTGGCAATGCTAAAGTGACGTTTCCTAAACTGAACCTAAAAGATTTCCCACCCAATATGTCCAAGGGCACCCCGCGATGCCTGATTGTACTTTCCTTGCATTCACTTTGAGAAAGGTATTAATCAGTCTGTTCCCTCAAGTTATGGTTTAAATAATAGCACAGATTGGGTTCTATAGCCTTCGTTGGCAACCAGTCTACTACATAAAGCAATGGCAACCTACTGCTGGATAATCTTCTGTCCAGTCAGTCATATCTTTTTCGAGACATGATCGTCCAAAGCGTGTATCACGTATGACACTTAACCGAGTGATCCCTTGTACAATTCGTTTTGGGCCTCCTAATAACCGAGGCCCTTCTTGGTTTTATCTGCTGCCCACACTAATGGAGTACCGGGCGAGTTGTTCCGTAAGCTGGCAGGAGACCTTCATGGTGGTGCTGCTTCCACGTCGACACAAAAAGTTCTAAAAAATACAAAGGTAAGTAAACACGAACAATACGGACAAAAATTTACTTTCCAATTAATACATGTCTGCTCAGGCAGCAAAAATGTCAATTGTTTTTCTATCACTTTATGTATATACTTATAGTATCAACAAGAAATCTAATGGGAGCAAGAGTAGAGTAAATTATATGAGTGGGGAAACAGAGGAGAAAAGAAAAAATGTGTACTTTAATCCGGGTCCATATTGCTCTAGTAGATATTTTTTGGCATGTTTTGGGATTTCTCATTTAACAGTTTGCTTTGCTCTGGACATAACGTAATCATAAGCTTTTCTTTTTGACACAGTCAGTCAGTTACATGCCATACGCTTTGGACGATCATGTCTCGAAAGAGACATGACTGACTGGGCTGAAGATTATCCTGCAGTAGGTTGCCATTGCTTTCTACGGTAGACTGGTTGCCAGCTAAGGCTATAGAAGCCAATCTGTTCTATAATTTAACCCATAACCGGAGGGAAGAGACCGATTCCCAAAGGAATTTGTACGTAAGTGAATGCAAGGAATTCTACTGAAATTCGAACTCGGCTTCCCCATTTGTCATTCCGAGTCCATATCCACTGCACCACAATGCACATCTTGACACAATCTGCACATAATATTTCCAATATTATATGGCTTGGCTTTATTCAAAATACACTAACATACGTTAGGGCTTTTTTCAATTGTTTTCCTTTAGCTCTCACACGTGGCTAGCTAGTTTCGTACTATGTTTGTAACCTTCTATCTTAAACGATGATTGATGGTTATACTATTTCTATATACTCATTGACTACAGTATATAGTTTCACCCAGAAATGTATTTACATGAAAAAAAAAATTGTTTAATGCAGGAACACAGGCTGGAAGTTGACAAGTGTGTTTACACTGAATGAATATTGTTTTGAAAAGTCCGGAATACAAAAGCCGGATTGCAGGAGAAATTGTGTTAAGACAACTGTTCTCAAAGTCAGGAAATATAAAAACAAAAATATATTTACATTAAAATGAAAATTATTTTTTGAAAATGAAGAATATAAGAACAGCTATGCATTGAAGCAATATCGTTGTGTTTCAAGGTCAGAAAATATAAACCATTAAAACAATAATAATAATTAGAAAATAATAAATAATCTTCATAGTAAAAAGATGAAGAAATCAAGGAAACTCGGCTATACAAGAGCGACGTTCCAGGGTCGAGGAGTGAGGGACAGCCGAGGACAAGGTGAGAATGCAAGGAAAGCAAAAGAACTCCAATCAGTCTACTGCCATATCTCTCTCTCTCTCTCTCTCTCTCTCTCTCTCTCTCTCTCTCTCCCCGATCATCCTCTACGCCATACCACATCACTAAAGAAAAAGAATAAAAATACAATTGTATATTTTTATATATCCGTGTCCGTTGTTTATCAGTAAAGATTATTGTCAATTTGTTTGCAGTTTATATATACATGAAGGGTATATAACACCATTTTTTCTTAAAGCTGCTTTTAGTACATCCCAAATACACTTTATTGTGGACTTTTTTAGTTTCAAACTCTGCCATGTATTACATACTCTGTATACTTCTGTATTACATACTCCGTATACTTCTATATTGCATTCTCCGCATGCTTCTGTATTACATACTCCGTATACACTTGTATTACATACTCCATTATTATTGGGCACTTAATGTTATTTCTATAACCGCACATGTAATTAGTTATATCATTATCCTGCACAATAGATTTATTAAATCTTTTGATGTTCTGCTTTCTAATTGTATTTTCTAAATTGCTGTTATAACTATGACTTAATAAAAACTTCTCATAAAAATGACGTAAGTTATAAATAAGTTGTTTTAAAATAGTTTTCCTATTTCTTTTCTAAATAGAAGGAGAGGTTGAACCAAACGATGTTTCTTTTTCTTTTGATGTTCTCCGTAGGTAGTATTGTTTGGGGTTTAAATTCAAGTGTGGTTTTGTGACAAGTATGAACACATTTTTGCGTGGTTTGTTTCAGCGTTTACATATTGTAATTTGCTGTTGGGTTTGATGCACCGGGAGAAGACGTTGCCAGTTTCTAAATTCGTTTCCATGTTCAGATATTGGTCCAATTTCAAATTCATATATGGGGATGGATGATGAATGATTAAACTGAAATGGATGAATGGGTCATAAATCTGATAAGCGACGTTAAGAATAGTTAATATTAACGATATTTAGTTTACTTACACTTGTACTAAAATTGCTATATTTTACAACAATAACTAATTTTCACTGTCTAAACAAACCTTTAGTATTGGTAACAGCGGTATCGGAAAAGGTTAGTGTTTGCAATATTTAAAACAGTGTATATATATACTGTTTTAAATATTGCAAGCACTAACATTATATATATATATAATGGCAGTTTCGTAAATTTCCGTATAATTCTATATATATAACCAAACTAACGAAATTAGTGCAGAAAATCAAATTGCACCGTACTCCTCTACAAGCTATATATATATATATCATGTTGAAAAAAAACAAAAAAACAAAACACAATATTCAAAAGTTACGCAAACTAAAATATAAATTCTCTACATTAAGTAAAAAGTAAAAATTAAATCATCCTTGATAATGACTAAAAGAAAAACCAAAAACATTTGAACCAAATGGAGCAACAGAATATCCGGGCAATTTCGACATAATTGATGTTCAGAAAACAAAAATATTATAAGACTACAAGAAAAAGGAAATTATATATATATATATATATATATATATATACCTCTTAAACACAGGGTGCTTTGATGGTTAAGAAAAGATGAATAGTGCTTTAAAACACAGATTTCTCTGTCTCTCTCGAAACAAATAAATGCGCCCAGTTTCATATCCTAAAGAAATCAAAGCAAAACTTTTGCAGGGGAGAGCATCTTTTCATCTAATGAGATTTCTTCGAATATTCAAACCATTAGACGACGATAAATAAATGAATATTCTGTTTAATAAAAAAATCCGAGCAACTACTAAAAAACATGTATCTACTGAAAATAATGTTTAAATAATATAATCGATCAGAGTAATAAAACAATTAATCAATTTCTACAAAAATTGCTTTGCTTACGTTAAGATACAAAACTGATCAGGTGTATGTATTATTTCGAGATTCGGAGAAAAATATCTGCTTAAAGTCTCCATTCAACATGTATGGTTATCGAAACAATCAGTGGCCGAGGGGTAGAAGGCGGATTATATATATATATTGTTATGAATTAATTGTACATTGCGACATGGAAATTTCTGTTTCGAGAGAGATTCTCATCATCAGGCAATGTTGCTTTTGGTTGTGCAGATGATTTAAATTTAAATGACAAAAACCTTTGGTTTGCTGTGTATGTATGTGGGAAGATATCAAATTTACATGTGTGTTTCTTTTGGCTAATCAGAGTGGAAATTCATTTTGGGATTTTGCCCCAAAGAATACATACTAACCAACTTTTTCTCTTTTTTTCTTTTTTCCTCCCCTTTTCCCTTGTTTCTTTTCCCTCCTTAATGGTCAAGATGTTAACCTGCCTTTAACCTGATCTTATCATTTTCCCTTATTTCCCTTCAGTTTTATTACTTTTGATGTGATATTCTCATTCAGCACCAATTCTATATTTTTTCACTTACTTATCATTTTTAGTCTATTTATTTATTTGTTGGAAAGTTTCTTTTTAAGGAAAGATTTTTTTATAAAATATAATTTTTTGTCTATCTATTTATTTGTTGCAAACTTTTTTTTATAAAAAGAAAGATTTATTTTAAAAAATAATTTTATGTTCCAATTTATTTTTATATAGTTCGTCAGTAATTATTTTTCTTAAGCCCTTGTTGGTTATATGCATGTTATTTCATTTAGTTTTTATCCATTTTCTAATGTGAATAATTTGCAATGTCTACATATGACATTTATTTTGCTGCGTTTATTTAATAGATTTTTATTCTTAAGGGATGTAATATTAAATAGTTTTTTGTATAAACATAATGAACATGGTTCATTTAAGGACTTACATGTTTTAGCTTCTTTTAGAATTTTCCACTTTATTGTGGGTGTTTTTTTTTGTTTCTTTAAGGTACCAATGATATTTCGAAAGGGATGTTTTATTTTTGTACTTGTTATTATTAAATGTCTAGGTGTGCTGGTAAATTCGCTGCTTTAGAGTGTTTTTAGTACTCCCTATATAAATTTTTTTATTATTTGGGTTTTCCTTTGAGGATATTTCGCATTGATAGATTATTGATTCCTTTAAGCATCTGTTTGAAAAGTTATGCGCCTTCAAAAATGATTTACTCAATATAATAAGCAACACAACATTTCACAAAAAAGAAATGATTTCCAACAACATCTTGAACAAGTGGTGAAAGAAATAAAAACATCCGACAAAGTCTTCATGAAATCGGATAAAACGGCCAATGTCTACAAAGTAACACGTGAAGAATATAATACGCTAATCATGAAAAACTTGACAAAAAGCTATAAAAAAGTTGGTAGGAATAAGATGGACTTAGTTGATAAAATTAACACAGCTTGTAAAAACATCACAGATAAATTAAACATAAGTAACAGAGTAGCAAAACTCTACACAAAGGAGTGCTACATAACAATAAATGACCATAAGGAAAACATCAATATAAATTCCACCACGAGAATGATAAATCCCACCAGACCAGAGACTGTAAAAATTAGTAAGAACATTTTAGAAAGGATTAACAAACAAATCATGGAAGACTTGGAATTAAGATTATGGAAAGACTCCACAGATGAAACAAATTGGTTTTATAATATATACTCATCTACTAACCACTGGACTCTAGCCCTTCCCCTAACCCCTATATCCTTTCCTTTCTCTCCCCCCCTTGCAACTGTCATCACACCTGCATTTTCATCTTTCTATTGCTTCTTTCTAATTGGTTTGTACTCCTCTTCTCTCTCTTCTAATTAATTTTCTTTCAGTAATGTAGACCCCCGAACATCAGTGGCATTTACGCCTTGCCCGGGGTGAAATGATTAAAAAAAAAAAAAGAAAAAATAAAGAAAAAAAACAATAGCTCTTTTATCCAATTTGATATCGAGGAGTACTATCCATCGATATCAAAAGAACTATATATATGTTTCATTAAAATGTCAGAAAGGAATTATCATTGAATACTTCATATATTTCTTAATGTGTTCATATAGGTTTTTCTTTTCTTTTATACGAACACATGAAAAAGTATATAAAAAACTTAATGATAATACCTTGTCTGTCGTGTTTAAGGAAAGCAGTATAAAAGAGAGATTGCCCAGATACAATATATATATATATATATATATATATATATATATAGAGAGAGAGAGAGAGAGAGAGAGCCTTATTTAAGGCACTACTCAAATTTCACGCACACACACACACACGCACGCACACACACACACGCACACACACACAAACGCACACACACATATATATATATAATTATATAATCATGAATTAATTGGACATTGCTACACGGAACTTTCTATGTTTCGAGATAGATTCTCTTCAGACAATATTGGATGTTGGTTGTGCAAATGATTTACATTCGAATACAAATGTATGTGGGAAGATATAAAATTTACGTATGTGTTTCTTTTAACTAATCAGAGAGAAGATTCATTTTGGCATGAACATTGTCTGGTGAAGAGAATCTATCTCAAAACATAGAAATGTTTGGGTCGCAATGTACAGTTAATTCATAATTATACGATTATATTAAGCTCTGCAATATATTGAGCACTCTTTATAATAAAATAAAGGCCGCGTACTCAAAATAGTAAAACCTTGAGTATTCTTCACCTGGATATATATATATATATATATATATATATATATATATATATATATATATTTTCCAGACATATGCTATTAAATATAAGAGACAATGAATGTATATTATGTTTAATCATGAGCCGTTCTAAACGTC